>OX336394.1:448868774-449111536 GCA_946902985.2 Meconema thalassinum | reverse complement strand
GTCAATAGACACCGAAACATGTCCCAACATACGCAAAGACAAGTGATTATGTCACGATAAAACCTCTAATAAAACAATGTATTGACTAGGCGGAACCATATAAACTTTGTTTATTATTACATTCTGTCAATACGGAAAAATATCCGACTTTAAAAGTCAAAAAGTGTACGAAGCAAGCCAAGCTAACTGCGCCAAAAGAGCGCGTTACAAATATAAAGACCTCAAAGTCAAATTGGCCAGCACCATCAAGGACATTGGTTTTCTAAAGAAATGCCGAGAACACAACATAACCCCTTCACACTTCAAGGCTTACCAGAAAAAGGGCGCATTAAACAAGTACGAAGTTAGAACGCAAAGAATAACCAACAGCAGGGTTTTCCAAAGAGAAATTAAATTCCTATACATCAAGAAAAACAACCTTAATAATAAGTTATACCGTACGCATCTAGAAGCCGCAAACCTATCCAGCAAAAAAGACTGGGATGAATATTCTCTCACAGTTAATCAAATTCTTTTCAAGAAAATCAACAAAAAAGTGTTGTCATTGGATAACAAATTTAGGAATTTACAATTCGTACAGAATAAAACCAGAAAAATCAGGGAATCTAAGGAACAGTTTATCAACCAACAGCATACCAAAGGACAATTTTCTCCACCCGTCAAAAATCTATCAAGCGTCAATTTCGACCGTCAAGAACTCGAAATACTAGGCAGGGGACCAAAACATAACTGGGAAGTTGAAATTAACGATAAGACACTTACAAATTTAGTAGCGGAAACAGAAACTGCTATACGAAGACTCCCAATTGACAAGCAGAAGGAGGTTAGATTCACGGCAAATAAAGAAATCCAAAAAATAATCAGCACCAATACTAACCAGAAACCGAACCTAAATCATCTTAAAAAATTAAAAAGAAAAATCAATAGTAACGATATAATTGTCACAAAAGCGGACAAAGGGAACACGGTCGTGCTGATGGATAGGGAGGCATATGTTAATAACACCTATGACTTTCCTTAAAAACTCTAAATTTGATGAAGTCAAAAAAGACCCCACCCAGTCCATACAAAGAAAATTGAAAAGCATTCTGAAAAACTCTATGTTTATCTTTAGCGATAAACAAACAAATAATCTAATCAACATGAACCCGGGATTACCCACCTTGAGAGCCCTCCCCAAGATACATAAAGAAGGTACACCCATAAGACCCGTAATCAATTTTAGAAACAGCCCTCTCTACAGAACCGCTAAATTTTGCCAACAATTTCTTGAAAAACATTACACCTACAAAGCCAACAAATCCCTGAAGAACACACTCCATTTCTGCGATGAAACAATGAAACTTAAATTAATGAGCAAACACTCCTTACACAGTGTAGATGTGAAGGACATGTATACAAACATTCCCATCAAACCTTCGCTCAAGGTCATTGAACAAAACCTGTCTAGCAGTAGCTCGTTATCGAAAGTAGAAATCAGTGAATTTATGACACTACTTGAGTTCACACTTATAAATAATTTTTTCACCTTTAATAATAAAATCTTCAAGCAAAAAGAGGGACTGTCAATGGGCTCCCCGCTCTCTGGCATAGTAGCCAATATATACTTAGATCACCTAGAGCATGAGGAAATCATAAACAAAATCGATGGGATATTTTTTTGGGCAAGATACGTGGACGATGTATTTGTAATATTAGATGAGACGACCCTGAACATAGAAGGATTGGTACACAAATTAAATAGTCTGGATAAAAATATACAATTCACGGCAGAATCAGCGGTAAACAATAAAATAAACTTTCTTGACATCACAGTCAGTCGGATTAATAATAGATTAACATACAAAATTTTCAGAAAGCCAACCCAAACACACACAACTATAAGGCAGGACTCTAATCACCCAGGTAATCAAAAGAAAGCCGCATTTCTGAGCATGATCAACAGAGCCTTCTCCCTTCCTCTAGACCAAGCAAGCCTAAACGAAGAGCTAAAAATCATTAAGCAAGTTGCTAAAATAAACGGATTCGCACCACAGATAGTTAACAACATCATTAATAAAATTAAAAACAAACCGGTCACCCACCTAACGCCAGAACAAAAAGAGCAACCCAAGTACGCAGTCTTCACGTACTTTAACAACAAATCTTACAGCATTTCCAATATCTTTAAGAAACGCGGTCTAAAAATAGCCTACAAAACAACTAATACAAATAAAGATATTTTATTTAACACCAACAAACTGAACCACACGAACAAGTTTAGTAAATCTGGCATATACAAATTGAAATGCACCAAATGCGAAGCTAATTATTATGGACAAACCGGTAGGTCATTTGCTACAAGATATGGTGAACATTTTAACGCTCTAAAATACAATAAATTTTCCGCTATGGCCAACCACATGAAGGACAGTAAACATGAATTCACTGACATCAACAAAGACATGAGCATCCTGCATCTTGCTAAGAAAGGTACCACAATGAACATATTGGAAGAAATCGAAATAGATTTTGCCCAAAGAACAGACCCCCTAACCAATATCAATGAGATCAACTTTGAAAATAATAATGTACTCTTTGAGACCTTAACTAATTACAGAGTTAAATACAAACCACCTTAATTTTATCATTTAATCGAGGACCTACAAATCCGCTCTTTCCACCCCTTAACCCCATACCCCTATCCCGCCCCTCTATCCCCATCCCGCACCTGTCCTCCAAAATTGCCAGTATCCTTACCCTCCCCCCGCCCCTCTCGACTGAAGCCTCGCCCGCTTCCCCCAAGCTATTCCATATCAGTACTGCACAGTCTCCGTATGCCTCAGCACGGCCCGATTTCTCGCTGCCACAGCTACACCGTAAGTTCACCACACTCCTTTTTTATATATTTTTCCACTTTTTCTTTGTTTAGCTTTCCACTTTTTCGGTTTTAATATTTATCATAGTTCACACAGGGATTTTCTTTTCCAGTTATGTTTGGTCACCTCTTGCTGGATATTGGAGGTTTTTATCGGAAGCAGGACATTGGAAACCAAAACAGTGCAGCAAGCCTTTTTTAAGACTTTTTATTGAACTTTCAATATGACAGTGTTTTAAAAACTTTTTAAAGTGTTATTTTAGTCATGTGTGTGTTGTTTTAATTATTATTTTAATGTCATTGAGTGTTGCCAATAACCATAGGCTGATGATGGTGTCAATGTCACTAGACACCGAAACATGTCCCAACATACGCAAAGACAAGTGATTATGTCACGATAAAACCTCTAATAAAACAATGTATTGACTAGGCGGAACCATATAAACTTTGTTTATTATTACATTCTGTCAATACGGAAAAATGTCCGACTTTAAAAGTCAAAAAGTGTACGAAGCAAGCCAAGCTAACTGCGCCAAAAGAGCGCGTTACAAATATAAAGACCTCAAAGTCAAATTGGCCAGCACCATCAAGGACATTGGTTTTCTAAAGAAATGCCGAGAACACAACATAACCCCTTCACACTTCAAGGCTTACCAGAAAAAGGGCGCATTAAACAAGTACGAAGTTAGAACGCAAAGAATAATCAACAGCAGGGTTTTCCAAAGAGAAATTAAATTCCTATACATCAAGAAAAACAACCTTAATAATAAGTTATACCGTACGCATCTAGAAGCCGCAAACCTATCCAGCAAAAAAGACTGGGATGAATATTCTCTCACAGTTAATCAAATTGTTTTCAAGAAAATCAACAAAAAAGTGTTGTCATTGGATAACAAATTTAGGAATTTACAATTCGTACAGAATAAAACCAGAAAAATCAGGGAATCTAAGGAACAGTTTATCAACCAACAGCATACCAAAGGACAATTTTCTCCACCCGTCAAAAATCTATCAAGCGTCAATTTCGACCGTCAAGAACTCGAAATACTAGGCAGGGGACCAAAACATAACTGGGAAGTTGAAATTAACGATAAGACACTTACAAATTTAGTAGCGGAAACAGAAACTGCTATACGAAGACTCCCAATTGACAAGCAGAAGGAGGTTAGATTCACGGCAAATAAAGAAATCCAAAAAATAATCAGCACCAATACTAACCAGAAACCGAACCTAAATCATTTTAAAAAATTAAAAAGAAAAATCAATAGTAACGATATAATTGTCACAAAAGCGGACAAAGGGAACACGGTCGTGCTGATGGATAGGGAGGCATATGTTAATAACACCTATGACTTCCTTAAAAACTCTAAATTTGATGAAGTCAAAAAAGACCCCACCCAGTCCATACAAAGAAAATTGAAAAGCATTCTGAAAAACTCTATGTTTATCTTTAGCGATAAACAAACAAATAATCTAATCAACATGAACCCGGGATTACCCACCTTGAGAGCCCTCCCCAAGATACATAAAGAAGGTACACCCATAAGACCCGTAATCAATTTTAGAAACAGCCCTCTCTACAGAACCGCTAAATTTTGCCAACAATTTCTTGAAAAACATTACACCTACAAAGCCAACAAATCCCTGAAGAACACACTCCATTTCTGCGATGAAACAATGAAACTTAAATTAATGAGCAAACACTCCTTACACAGTGTAGATGTGAAGGACATGTATACAAACATTCCCATCAAACCTTCGCTCAAGGTCATTGAACAAAACCTGTCTAGCAGTAGCTCGTTATCGAAAGTAGAAATCAGTGAATTTATGACACTACTTGAGTTCACACTTATAAATAATTTTTTCACCTTTAATAATAAAATCTTCAAGCAAAAAGAGGGACTGTCAATGGGCTCCCCGCTCTCTGGCATAGTAGCCAATATATACTTAGATCACCTAGAGCATGAGGAAATCATAAACAAAATCGATGGGATATTTTTTTGGGCAAGATACGTGGACGATGTATTTGTAATATTAGATGAGACGACCCTGAACATAGAAGGATTGGTACACAAATTAAATAGTCTGGATAAAAATATACAATTCACGGCAGAATCAGCGGTAAACAATAAAATAAACTTTCTTGACATCACAGTCAGTCGGATTAATAATAGATTAACATACAAAATTTTCAGAAAGCCAACCCAAACACACACAACTATAAGGCAGGACTCTAATCACCCAGGTAATCAAAAGAAAGCCGCATTTCTGAGCATGATCAACAGAGCCTTCTCCCTTCCTCTAGACCAAGCAAGCCTAAACGAAGAGCTAAAAATCATTAAGCAAGTTGCTAAAATAAACGGATTCGCACCACAGATAGTTAACAACATCATTAATAAAATTAAAAACAAACCGGTCACCCACCTAACGCCAGAACAAAAAGAGCAACCCAAGTACGCAGTCTTCACGTACTTTAACAACAAATCTTACAGCATTTCCAATATCTTTAAGAAACGCGGTCTAAAAATAGCCTACAAAACAACTAATACAAATAAAGATATTTTATTTAACACCAACAAACTGAACCACACGAACAAGTTTAGTAAATCTGGCATATACAAATTGAAATGCACCAAATGCGAAGCTAATTATTATGGACAAACCGGTAGGTCATTTGCTACAAGATATGGTGAACATTTTAACGCTCTAAAATACAATAAATTTTCCGCTATGGCCAACCACATGAAGGACAGTAAACATGAATTCACTGACATCAACAAAGACATGAGCATCCTGCATCTTGCTAAGAAAGGTACCACAATGAACATATTGGAAGAAATCGAAATAGATTTTGCCCAAAGAACAGACCCCCTAACCAATATCAATGAGATCAACTTTGAAAATAATAATGTACTCTTTGAGACCTTAACTAATTACAGAGTTAAATACAAACCACCTTAATTTTATCATTTAATCGAGGACCTACAAATCCGCTCTTTCCACCCCTTAACCCCATACCCCTATCCCGCCCCTCTATCCCCATCCCGCACCTGTCCTCCAAAATTGCCAGTATCCTTACCCTCCCCCCACCCCTCTCGACTGAAGCCTCGCCCGCTTCCCCCAAGCTATTCCATATCAGTACTGCACAGTCTCCGTATGCCTCAGCACGGCCCGATTTCTCGCTGCCACAGCTACACCGTAAGTTCACCACACTCCTTTTTTATATATTTTTCCACTTTTTCTTTGTTTAGCTTTCCACTTTTTCGGTTTTAATATTTATCATAGTTCACACAGGGATTTTCTTTTCCAGTTATGTTTGGTCACCTCTTGCTGGATATTGGAGGTTTTTATCGGAAGCAGGACATTGGAAACCAAAACAGTGCAGCAAGCCTTTTTTAAGACTTTTTATTGAACTTTCAATATGACAGTGTTTTAAAAACTTTTTAAAGTGTTATTTTAGTCATGTGTGTGTTGTTTTAATTATTATTTTAATGTCATTGAGTGTTGCCAATAACCATAGGCTGATGATGGTGTCAATGTCACTAGACACCGAAACATGTCCCAACATACGCAAAGACAAGTGATTATGTCACGATAAAACCTCTAATAAAACAATGTATTGACTAGGCGGAACCATATAAACTTTGTTTATTATTACATTCTGTCAATACGGAAAAATGTCCGACTTTAAAAGTCAAAAAGTGTACGAAGCAAGCCAAGCTAACTGCGCCAAAAGAGCGCGTTACAAATATAAAGACCTCAAAGTCAAATTGGCCAGCACCATCAAGGACATTGGTTTTCTAAAGAAATGCCGAGAACACAACATAACCCCTTCACACTTCAAGGCTTACCAGAAAAAGGGCGCATTAAACAAGTACGAAGTTAGAACGCAAAGAATAATCAACAGCAGGGTTTTCCAAAGAGAAATTAAATTCCTATACATCAAGAAAAACAACCTTAATAATAAGTTATACCGTACGCATCTAGAAGCCGCAAACCTATCCAGCAAAAAAGACTGGGATGAATATTCTCTCACAGTTAATCAAATTCTTTTCAAGAAAATCAACAAAAAAGTGTTGTCATTGGATAACAAATTTAGGAATTTACAATTCGTACAGAATAAAACCAGAAAAATCAGGGAATCTAAGGAACAGTTTATCAACCAACAGCATACCAAAGGACAATTTTCTCCACCCGTCAAAAATCTATCAAGCGTCAATTTCGACCGTCAAGAACTCGAAATACTAGGCAGGGGACCAAAACATAACTGGGAAGTTGAAATTAACGATAAGACACTTACAAATTTAGTAGCGGAAACAGAAACTGCTATACGAAGACTCCCAATTGACAAGCAGAAGGAGGTTAGATTCACGGCAAATAAAGAAATCCAAAAAATAATCAGCACCAATACTAACCAGAAACCGAACCTAAATCATTTTAAAAAATTAAAAAGAAAAATCAATAGTAACGATATAATTGTCACAAAAGCGGACAAAGGGAACACGGTCGTGCTGATGGATAGGGAGGCATATGTTAATAACACCTATGACTTCCTTAAAAACTCTAAATTTGATGAAGTCAAAAAAGACCCCACCCAGTCCATACAAAGAAAATTGAAAAGCATTCTGAAAAACTCTATGTTTATCTTTAGCGATAAACAAACAAATAATCTAATCAACATGAACCCGGGATTACCCACCTTGAGAGCCCTCCCCAAGATACATAAAGAAGGTACACCCATAAGACCCGTAATCAATTTTAGAAACAGCCCTCTCTACAGAACCGCTAAATTTTGCCAACAATTTCTTGAAAAACATTACACCTACAAAGCCAACAAATCCCTGAAGAACACACTCCATTTCTGCGATGAAACAATGAAACTTAAATTAATGAGCAAACACTCCTTACACAGTGTAGATGTGAAGGACATGTATACAAACATTCCCATCAAACCTTCGCTCAAGGTCATTGAACAAAACCTGTCTAGCAGTAGCTCGTTATCGAAAGTAGAAATCAGTGAATTTATGACACTACTTGAGTTCACACTTATAAATAATTTTTTCACCTTTAATAATAAAATCTTCAAGCAAAAAGAGGGACTGTCAATGGGCTCCCCGCTCTCTGGCATAGTAGCCAATATATACTTAGATCACCTAGAGCATGAGGAAATCATAAACAAAATCGATGGGATATTTTTTTGGGCAAGATACGTGGACGATGTATTTGTAATATTAGATGAGACGACCCTGAACATAGAAGGATTGGTACACAAATTAAATAGTCTGGATAAAAATATACAATTCACGGCAGAATCAGCGGTAAACAATAAAATAAACTTTCTTGACATCACAGTCAGTCGGATTAATAATAGATTAACATACAAAATTTTCAGAAAGCCAACCCAAACACACACAACTATAAGGCAGGACTCTAATCACCCAGGTAATCAAAAGAAAGCCGCATTTCTGAGCATGATCAACAGAGCCTTCTCCCTTCCTCTAGACCAAGCAAGCCTAAACGAAGAGCTAAAAATCATTAAGCAAGTTGCTAAAATAAACGGATTCGCACCACAGATAGTTAACAACATCATTAATAAAATTAAAAACAAACCGGTCACCCACCTAACGCCAGAACAAAAAGAGCAACCCAAGTACGCAGTCTTCACGTACTTTAACAACAAATCTTACAGCATTTCCAATATCTTTAAGAAACGCGGTCTAAAAATAGCCTACAAAACAACTAATACAAATAAAGATATTTTATTTAACACCAACAAACTGAACCACACGAACAAGTTTAGTAAATCTGGCATATACAAATTGAAATGCACCAAATGCGAAGCTAATTATTATGGACAAACCGGTAGGTCATTTGCTACAAGATATGGTGAACATTTTAACGCTCTAAAATACAATAAATTTTCCGCTATGGCCAACCACATGAAGGACAGTAAACATGAATTCACTGACATCAACAAAGACATGAGCATCCTGCATCTTGCTAAGAAAGGTACCACAATGAACATATTGGAAGAAATCGAAATAGATTTTGCCCAAAGAACAGACCCCCTAACCAATATCAATGAGATCAACTTTGAAAATAATAATGTACTCTTTGAGACCTTAACTAATTACAGAGTTAAATACAAACCACCTTAATTTTATCATTTAATCGAGGACCTACAAATCCGCTCTTTCCACCCCTTAACCCCATACCCCTATCCCGCCCCTCTATCCCCATCCCGCACCTGTCCTCCAAAATTGCCAGTATCCTTACCCTCCCCCCACCCCTCTCGACTGAAGCCTCGCCCGCTTCCCCCAAGCTATTCCATATCAGTACTGCACAGTCTCCGTATGCCTCAGCACGGCCCGATTTCTCGCTGCCACAGCTACACCGTAAGTTCACCACACTCCTTTTTTATATATTTTTCCACTTTTTCTTTGTTTAGCTTTCCACTTTTTCGGTTTTAATATTTATCATAGTTCACACAGGGATTTTCTTTTCCAGTTATGTTTGGTCACCTCTTGCTGGATATTGGAGGTTTTTATCGGAAGCAGGACATTGGAAACCAAAACAGTGCAGCAAGCCTTTTTTAAGACTTTTTATTGAACTTTCAATATGACAGTGTTTTAAAAACTTTTTAAAGTGTTATTTTAGTCATGTGTGTGTTGTTTTAATTATTATTTTAATGTCATTGAGTGTTGCCAATAACCATAGGCTGATGATGGTGTCAATGTCACTAGACACCGAAACATGTCCCAACATACGCAAAGACAAGTGATTATGTCACGATAAAACCTCTAATAAAACAATGTATTGACTAGGCGGAACCATATAAACTTTGTTTATTATGACTGAATACTTGATAGAAAATGGTACGCTAACTTTACTTTTTGTTACATGTAACTTAGATCTCACGTTGTGTCGATATATTTTGCATTGAATCATGCGTGTATAATACTTCCCAGGGATCAAACACGCAGTTGACCTCTGATAACCTGCAGGACGAGGCTGGCGATATATTTGACAATGGAAGGGTAGCAGTTAAAGAGGAACTTGAACTACAGGTAATTATATATTCTGCATTACTTCTCTTGTAATGGTACAAATGGTCTTTTAATTAAATATTATTAGGAAATTTGGATCACTCAGTCTTGTTTTCCGTAAGAACAGCTAGGAATAGCTGGTGTTATTGCACTGATGCTCCAGTTTCACTGTGCTGATGTCCTGGGGTATTTTGTAGTTCATGTCCACCGCATGTTCCATGCTCAATAGATCTATGTAGCTCATTTGTCAACTCTTGATGGAAAGGTTAAGTTTGTAGAGTGCCTCGCTCTCTAGAATAATTCCTTGGTTTAGATGGCTCAAGGGAATAGTGAGACCCACAGGACCTGAGTGGAGGCCAACATTGCTTCTGCTTTCATCTGCCGAGCTCTTTCTCTTGGGTAACCATCCATTATCTCACCATGATGAACTGTTTTATTTACAAACTGATAACTAAACTTCTGACCTCTGTCTTCTATTCAGGATATCCTCTACCTCTTATAAGGGGTAATTAAAAGGGGGTTGTGTAGCCTACCTTCAATGGTGCACACTGGGTAATATCGACAAGAGAACATCACAAATGTTCTGCCCTGCTGAAGCATTGCACAAATATTGTCTGGGTCGTAAGAAATACATCTCTGATGTTATTTAGTTTCGATATATCCTTGGGTGATCCCTACGAAGGGCGGTTTGTGCCATGCTTTAATGCACACTTGAGAGAGAGAGTTCTCATATCCTCTCGTACAAGCACACTGCAACAGACACTTTCCCTGGGATGTTTAATGGCCCTCTAGATATGTAGGTAGACTGCTGAGAGAATGGGGCTACAGGATATGAGACGTTACTAGCACTTTCCCTGGGATGTTTAGTGGACCTCTAGGTATGTAGATAGACTGCTGAGAGAATGGAGCTACAGGATATGAGACGTTACTAGCACTTTCCCTGGGATATTTAGCGGCCCTATAGGTATGTAGATAGACTGCTGACAGAATGGGGCTACAGGATATGAGACGTTACTAGCACTTTCCCTGGGATGTTTAGCGGCCCTCTAGGTATGTAGATAGACTGCTGAGAGAATGGGGCTACAGGATATGAGACGTTACTAGCACTTTCCCTGGGATATTTAGTGGCCCTCTAGGTGTGTAGATAGACTGCTGAGAGAATGGAGCTACAGGATATGAGACGTTACTAGCACTTTCCCTGGGATGTTTAGCGGCCCTCTAGGTATGTAGATAGACTGCTGAGAAAATGGGGCTACAGGATATGAGACGTTACTAGCACTTTCCCTGGGATATTTAGTGGCCCTCTAGGTGTGTAGATAGACTGCTGAGAGAATGGGGCTACAGGATATGAGACGTTACTAGCACTTTCCCTGGGATGTTTAGCGGCCCTCTAGGTATGTAGATAGACTGCTGTGAGAATGGGGCTACAGGATATGAGACGTTACTAGCACTTTCCCTGGGATGTTTAGTGGCCCTCTAGGTGTGTAGATAGACTGCTGAGAGAATGGGGCGATAGGATTTGAGACGCTACTAGCACTTTCCCTGGGATGTTTAGTGGCCCTCTAGGTATGTAGATAGACTGCTGAGAGAATGGGGCGATAGGATTTGAGACGTTACTAGCACTTTCCCTGGGATGTTTAGTGCCCCTCTAGGTATGTAGATAGACTGCTGAGAGAATGGGGCTACAGGATTTGAGACGTTACTAGCACTTTCCCTGGGATGTTTAGCGGCCCTCTAGGTATGTAGATAGACTGCTGAGAGAATGGGGCTCCAGGATATGAGACGTTACTAGCACTTTCCCTGGGATATTTGGTGGCCCTCTAGGTGTGTAGATAGACTGCTGAGAGAATGGGGCTACAGGATATGAGACGTTACTAGCACTTTCCCTGGGATGTTTAGCGGCCCTCTAGGTATGTAGATAGACTGCTGAGAGAATGGGGCTACAGGATATGAGACGTTACTAGCACTTTCCCTGGGATGTTTAGTGGCCCTCTAGGTATGTAGATAGACTGCTGAGAGAATGGGGCGATAGGATTTGAGACGTTACTAGCACTTTCCCTGGGATGTTTAGTGCCCCTCTAGGTATGTAGATAGACTGCTGAGAGAATGGGGCTACAGGATATGAGACGTTACTAGCACTTTCCCTGGGATGTTTAGCGGCCCTCTAGGTATGTAGATAGACTGCTGAGAGAATGGGGCTACAGGATATGAGACGTTACTAGCACTTTCCCTGGGATGTTTAGTGGACCTCTAGGTATGTAGATAGACTGCTGAGAGAATGGAGCTACAGGATATGAGACGTTACTAGCACTTTCCCTGGGATATTTAGCGGCCCTATAGGTATGTAGATAGACTGCTGAGAGAATGGGGCTACAGGATATGAGACGTTACTAGCACTTTCCCTGGGATGTTTAGCGGCCCTCTAGGTATGTAGATAGACTGCTGAGAGAATGGGGCTACAGGATATGAGACGTTACTAGCACTTTCCCTGGGATGTTTAGTGCCCCTCTAGGTATGTAGATAGACTGCTGAGAGAATGGGGCGATAGGATTTGAGACGTTACTAGCACTTTTCCTGGGATGTTTAGTGCCCCTCTAGGTATGTAGATAGACTGCTGAGAGAATGGGGCTACAGGATATGAGACGTTACTAGCACTTTCCCTGGGATGTTTAGTGGCCCTCTAGGTATGTAGATAGACTGCTGAGAGAATGGGGCGATAGGATTTGAGACGTTACTAGCACTTTCCCTGGGATGTTTAGTGCCCCTCTAGGTATGTAGATAGACTGCTGAGAGAATGGGGCTACAGGATATGAGACGTTACTAGCACTTTCCCTGGGATGTTTAGCGGCCCTCTAGGTATGTAGATAGACTGCTGAGAGAATGGGGCTACAGGATATGAGGCGTTACTAGCACTTTCCCTGGGATATTTAGTGGCCCTCTAGGTGTGTAGATAGACTGCTGAGATAATGGGGCTACAGGATATGAGACGTTACTAGCACTTTCCCTGGGATGTTTACTGCCCCTCTAGGTATGTAGATAGACTGCTGTGAGAATGGGGCGATAGGATATGAGAACGTGATAAGCCATTTCAAATGAGCCACTTGTTTCTGGCGTGTGTTTCTCTTGAGTACATCTTCATTCATTCTAGGGATGGTTGCCGTGAATTTGGGGATGAGGAACGATCATAGATTCTAATGAAGTCAGACCATCAAGTGTACAAAACCATAAGATATACAAAGATTATGATCCCTTGTCCTTGTGGCTAGTGACCTACCTCTTTCCATCTAAGTTCCTTATGCTTCACGTGTACTCAACCTTTCTATAGAGCTTACACTTTATATAGTTCATTTACTCGTCATAGGACGCGCCACTGGCATATGGTTATGCATAACGAGCTTCCGGTTTAGTATTCAGGTAATGGAAGCAATGGGAACTGTGTACTACAATTTTCCATGCATGTAACTGAGCAAATTGTATGACGTTAAACTGCGTCCGGCCGAGTGACCACTGGTATATGTGGTGTCCCTCTTTCAAGCGTGGAGGAGGTAAAGGGCACTCTCTTGTCCTTGGGGTGAGAAATCACCCTTAAAGGCGGATGAACGTATACGGAATCGCCAACGGCATAGAATGCAGAAGTCAACGAGAAGCCACTGCATTAAAGATCCTCTGGATATCCCAAGGAATAGCGGCTCATGTCATGAAACCTGTACTCGTAACATTTTCCGGATTAGCCCCGCAATCGGATCTCCGGGCGGGGTGTGCTCATTGTAGGAGACCTAAAGCTTGAGATTGGAGGAATGAATGTAAATATGTTAGGAATAGCCGAAGTGAGGTGGCCTGATAATGGAGATTTTTGGAGTGGAGATTACAGAATAATCCACACGGGAACTATTATGGACAAACCTGGGGAGGGAGGAGTAGGAGTGGTGCTGACGAAGAAAATGGGTCACCGAGTTAAAAGGATACGTTCAGCAGAGTGGAAGAATGATTTTAGTGAAATTAGATACTAAACCAAGGGACACCGTGATCATTCAAGTCTACATGCCCACCACTGCCCACGAAGATGAAGAAGTGGAAAAGGTGTACGATGATCTGACAGGATTAATCAAAGGTGTTAAGGGAGATGAGAATCTGATAATCCTCGGAGACTGGAAAGCTGTTATTGGAGAGGGTAAATATGGAATGGCTGTGGGCCAATTTGGGCTTGGCACACGGAACGATCGAGGAAACCGTTTATTGCAATTCTGTGCTTACAATCAACTTGTGGTTGCAAATACATTATTTCAACACCATGCACGAAGACGTTATACTTGGACAATGCCAGGTGGTGGGAATCAATTTCAAATCGATAACATTTGATTAAAGTAGCGATTTAAGACACAGCTGAAGGACTGTAGAAGCCGCCCTGGCCCACATATATTGGTAGCGACCACAACATGGTTTTGAACGAATGCCAACTAAAACTGAAGAAACTGAAAAGGAGAACAGTCAAAAATGGTATACCGAAGCTCGCAGAGATCAAACCCTTGCTATAGATCTTAAGAAGAAGAAAGATGAACTTCTGGCAGACATATCAGCAATAGACTTAGGAAGTATGGAGAATAAGTGGAATGCTTGGATGGGAAGTGTTCTAACAGCAGCAACAGATGTTGTGGGAAAGCTGAAAGCACAGAACAGGAAAGCCTGGATAACTAATGAAATAATTGAGAAGATGGACACAAGAAGAAAGTTTAAGAACTCTTCGACTGAGGAAGGACTACAACTATACCGGAAATTGAGAAACGAAATAATCGAGAGGCGAAGGCAGCCAGAGAAAAATTTCTGGAATTGCAATGCATGGAAGTAGAAGAACTAGTTAAGAATCATAAATTTGAGACAGCGTTTAAAGTAGCCAAAAGGTTCTTTGGGGACAAGAGGATTAGGTGCAATTGACTGAGGACAGATGATGGAGAACTGGTGTATGAATATTCGGTAATTGGCTCAAAATGGAAAGAATACATTGAAAATTTATATGGAGGAAAACATACACCTTGTGAAATACTAGAAAATAAAGAGCTAGTAGATAAAGTGGGAGATGAAATACTCCTGGATGAATTTATACAAGCAATGGAAATGCTGAAAAACCGAAAGGCATCTGGGGTTGATGATATACCAGCAGAGCTGATAAAAGCCAATGGAGACAATGTGAAGAAAGCCCCCATTTGATCTGATTTGTGAAATGTACAACACGGGACATATCCCATCGGACGTAAGGAAATGTGTCATAGTGCCCATTCCTAAGAAATCATCTGCTAATAGATGTGACCAACTTCGCACATTGAGCGTTGTAACCCATGCTTCTAAAATACTCACCAGCATTATCTTGAAACGTATTGAAGGATGGTAAATTTGACATTGACAAAAGATCAGTTTGGATTCAGGAAGGATAGAGGGACTCAAGAAGCAACCCTAGCTTTAAGAATGATTATAGAGAAACGACTAAGAAAAGATCTTGATACATTCATTGCTTTCGTAGACCTGGAGAAGGCATTTGATAAGTTTGAGTGGAATACACTATTCATGGTGTTGAAAGAACTGGGTGTTAAGTACAAGGACAGGAGGACAATTTAGAAATTGTATGAAGACGAGGTAGCCGTTATACGATGTGAAGATTCCACAACAGAGGCCAACATTAAACAAGGAGTTCGGCAAGGTTGTTCGCTCTCACCAATTCTTTTTAATGCATACATCCAAAAATCAATAGATGAAGTAAATAATTATTTGCCAATGACTGGAGGTCTCAAGACTCAAGGAGAAAGAATTACCATGCTTCGCTTTGAGGATGATATCGCAGTCCTGGCAGAAAACGAAGATGATCTGAATTATTCATTAGCAGAAATGGAATCCACCTTCAACAAATATAATATGAAGATCAACAAAATGAAAACCAAAGTTCTTCTCTGTAGTCGGCAGTATGAACCTCCTCGTACTTTAAATGGAGAACAGTTGACAAATGTACAGGAGTTCACTTACCTTGGTAGCAAAATAACAGCAGATGGAAGAAGTAGAAGAGAAGTAGGCAGCCGCATCAACCAAGCCAAAATAGCATTCAACAAGCTCTTTACATGTAAAAACATTAGTATGAGCCTCAGGAAACGTCTTGTGAAGATATATGTGTGGAGCGTACTGTTGTATGGCAGTGAAACCTGGACTCTTAGCTTGACTGATTAGAAACAAATAGTAGCCTTTGAAATATGGTGCTACAGGAAAATACTAAAAATTCCATGGGTGGACAAAATCAGTACGGTACCGTAATGCAGAAACGCTGAAAAGAATTGGAGAGAAGCCTTGTTTATGGAATATGCTTAGCCACCGAAGAGACAATTGGATTGGACATATCTTGAGGCATGAAAGTCTTCTGCACACAATACTGGAGGGCAATGTGGAAGGAAAGAACTGTAGAGATAGACCACGGCTAGGATACATAAAACAAATCATTCACGACAACGGTTGTGACAATTACTTGAACTTGAAGGGACTAGCCACAGACCAGAGTTCATGGAAAGCTGCTACAAACCAATCTTCGGATTGAACACCACGGAAGTAGAAGACGAAGAATAATAATAAGAAGAATAAAAGTTGTAATCTGCACGAAGAATTATATGATCTTCAGCTGTGTACAATGTGAAAGCTCTGCATGTGTTTATTCCTTATGTATTAATGATGCGAAATGTCAGCTAACGTTGGCCGCATACAACCATCGCCGTGACTAAATGTTGCATATTTTCCCGTGAATTTACTACCAATTATGTTTAAAAATTGTTCAAGATAGTGACGAAGAAAGGCTTTCTCCAAACGGAAGATTGTATTTATTGGTGCCATATTCAAGTCGTATAATCTTGGCGAGGTTAATTTTTCACAGAGTGACTTGACACCGTAGAAGGCACGCAGCTCTTTGTATTTAGTTTTCTGGCAACTTTTCTTAAATTATTGATTATATTTCTAAAGACCAATCCATACCTCCATAATTCATGCAAAATGAGGTTCGTTAGTTTTTGTTAATTGAGGCCGTAAAGCCCTGTACTCTTTCAGTTTTTTTTTGTCGTGTAGCCTCCTGAGAGGCCGAGTGCAGGTCTTTCTAGTCGACGCCCGTGGGCGACCTGCGCGTCGGGACGAGAGATGGAATGGATGAAGATGAATGCAACTGGGCAAGGATGTGGAAGGAAGCGGCCGTGGCCTGTCAGAAGGTACTGTCCCAGCATTTGCCTGGTGTTGAAAATGGGAAACCACGGAAAACCATTTCAAGGACAGCCGACGGTGGGGCCCGAACCCACGCGTCTACCGAGTCAGCGGAGAGCTTGGCCCCTTGACCTAACGCAGCGCTTTAGCCCGCGTAGCCACTACTGTCGGTACTCTTTCAGTGATTACCGTATGGTACTTGACGTAGACTAGGGTGAAGATGTACTTTTGTCGCCAGTTATTTGATCTAGTAACTTACCATTTACCATGTTTTCCATACCGTAAACTAGGCACGGTTGGATTTTAAGATGGAACCGCATGTGTTATCAAATATTCCTTTCTTGCAATACCTGAAATATGTGTATAATGGTTAAATAAGTGTTAATATACCTTACAAGCACTAAGTAAATACTAAAGAAGAAAGCTTGAGTTATTGGTAATTGTTACCGGTATGATGTACAAGCCATAACTCGTAGCTTTCGTCTCATTTTAGCATTTAAATGGGTCAAGTTAATAGCAACTCGATTATAATATTCTCACATAATTGCCACCAACTTAATACAATAATAGTCCAGGATATGTTGGGCCACTGCAATTCGCACACTTTGTAGGCAATTCGAAATAACAATGAAAATTATCACGGACAATTCATTGCCAATGGTAACCAAATGGAGATTCGCGGACCGGAAGTTCTCTATGCACATGCTTTGGTGCCATTTTAACTCGTAGAAGCTCTATAGTAGAAAATTAGAAGCAATTTTTAGCCTATTTTCAAGTATGAAAAAATTGGCTTATGAAATCACCTTTTGTCCGTGTGTCTGTCTGTGTGTGCGTGTGGGTGTGTGTGAGATTGATTCGTGTGTGCCCCCCTCCAATAACTTCTAAACAGCTGGAGCGACTTCAATGAATATCGGTTAATTCATAGCACTATTCCGGACGACACCGACCGTGCACTTCTAATTTTGTTATGTCTCACCAATCCAAGATGGCGGCAGCGCGAAATATTTCACCAGCATTCAATATCTCCGAAACTATTACCTTTATCACCCTGGAATTTTGTTCGGTGATAAAGGGAACTACTAGAAGTTCACTTTTGAAAAACTGGTATCAACAAAATCAACATGGCAACATAGCGAAGTTGCGAGTTTTAAATAGACGTTTCTCGCAATTTAACCAACCAACATCAATGAAACTTGGTACAGTATATGATTATACACATTCTAATGCACCGACATCTAACTTCGTTCAATTGTTTATATAACCTTAAGATGGCGGCTGTGCGAAATATTTCACTGGCATTCTATATCTCTGAAACTATTACTGGTATCACCCTGAAATTTTGTACGGAGATAAAGGGTACTGCTGGAAGTTCATCTATGAGGCTTTCAAAAACCGGTTAACTACAAAACGAACATGGCGGCCTAGCGAATTTGAAAGTTTTAAATAGACTTTTCTCGCGATTTAATAATACAAACGCAATGAAACATGGTACAGTAATGCTTATGAAATTTGTAATGCACTGGTATCTAATTTAGTTCAATTATTTATATAAACTCAATATGGCGGCTGTGCGGATTTTAAAATTAAGTCTTTATTTCTTGTGTCGTAATCATGCGATGGAAGTGAATGTTTAAATAATGAACCTGCGCAATAAGTTTATTTTAATGGTACATGACTCTATGGCCTATACATATAACAATACAACATGGCGACCATCCGAAATATTTAGACGGATCTCAATATCTACGAATCTATCACAGCAATCAAACTGATTTTTTAATGTTCATAGGGGCTATGAACATAAGTTCACCTATAGGACTTTTAATAACCGGGTGACCACAAATGAAACATGTCGGTGACGCGAAGTATAAATATTCACATGGTCGTTTCTCGCAATTTAACCATCCGAGTGCAGTGACACTTGGTACAGTAAATCCTTATACAAATGTTAATCCTCTGGCATCTAATTTATTACAATTGTTTCCATAACCACAAGGTGGCAGCTATGCGAAATTTTAAACTCTCGTTTTTACTTCTTGTGTTCTAATCATGCGATAGAAGTTTGAATACTGCATGTACACAATAATCTTCATGTAACAGTACATAACCCTAAACCCTACATATATAAAAATCCAACATGGCGACCATCCGCAATATTTAATCGGTTCTCAATATCTACGAGTCTATTACAGCAATCAAACTGAAATTTTGTATGTTGATAGACGCAATTAACGTAAGTAGGATATATGAAAATAGACTGTATAGTTCTTCACGGAACTGTTTGTTTATTTTTGCATTTGTAAGGATTGTTTTCCTGTTGGTAACCACATATATGTGCCCAATTACATATTTACAGACGCATTCTAATCATGTTCGTTCCCAGCTGAAAGGCTCGTCATGATGATTCGTATTGACGTTTCTAAAACTAATAACTTTCTATTACTTATGCAAAGGATCATATTTGTGAAGCAAGTAATTTCTTTGCAGGATGATGCTGATCTCTGTGGGGATATTAAAATTGAAGAAATGTCCATACCCGAAATTATTCCATGCCTCAAAACAGAAACACCATCTTCAGGGAGTGGTGAAGTGGTAAGTTACTGCTTGTATCTTATGGAGGACTTTTTTCTTCTGACTAATGCTGTTCTGGCCGTACTGATGGCAAGTGGAAGCTGTATATTGTACTGGAGGCGCAAGCCGTGTCGATGGAAGGCGATGAGTTAGGATGTGTGACCGATGCTGGGACTCTATGTATTCCATTGATCTATTGAGGATAGAGCTTAATTCTCATAGGTCAAGCCTTAGCACAATCACATTTTATTAGTTTATTATTGTGTAATGTAGGTCGAGTATTTTACTGGACTAGGTATACCAAATGATCAGAGATCTCAACTAATTACTGTATTCTGTCAGAGGAATGGTACGCGATTCCGCCGTGAATGAAGTAGATGGGAGATGATCTACAATCGGCTTAAAGTGTCTTCCTTCCTTGGGTTGTCACATAACTCAGGCCATTGCAGGAATGGCAGTGACCACCCTCCCTCTCAATCCTGCACTTGACTATAAGCATGAAGGTAACAATATACTTGCAGACAAGAGCAAGAGAATGTTGAAGAAACAAATGGTGAAACTAAGTGTGATTACATAAATCCACATGGAGGGTGGGTATGCAATAACTCTTAGACTTTGTTTATAGCTAGTCGCCAACGACTAGACGTTCTCGCTGAATGTTGTATTAGAAGTTGAGTTAACTATGGCCAAACAGAGGACATTGATCTTTCACTTCAAGCTAGGAGTTGTATGCCAGACATGAAAGAGAGATTGGTTAGGAGCACAATGATGGCATTCTAAGTCTTTCTAGCTTGCCTTCGTTGTGTTTCAGTTGCACTCTTATTGTGCGCAAACACTGTATTTCTCATCATCCGCCATATGTGATGTCTGTAAGTGTGCTCATATGTTCATTCAATTTCTATGTACTGTTTAATCAGAGTGAAATATGGTGAGTAGTTGGAATTGTCTACGGCCTATGACGATGTACCATCCGAGCATTTACCTGGAATTTAAAGAGAGAAACTATGGTAAACCATTTTCAAGATGGCCGATGGTGGGGTTTATACGCACTTGCCTCTAGGTTGGAAGTAGCCAGATGACATGGCCTGGAGTTAAAATTTGGTAGGGTATTTAAAATGAGCCCAGGTTTATGGCATGTAAAATGAATCAAGGATTCAATGTCAAATATCAAGGTTGTGTATCTAAATTACTGAAGGAGGCTTAAAAATATACATGATAGAGAAATGCATTGTTGAAAGCATTTGTTTTAATGATTCCCTATAAGACTACATTCATGAAAGCTTTTGAAACAAACGCAATAGCCTTCCCTTGGTATGAGCGGGTTAAAGCTTTTAAAATGTCACCGCTGTGAGAATTGCTTCTGCCTGATTTTGGATGGTAATCTCTTATGGCGATGTTCAAGGAAGAAATAAACACAGGCTCATGTCCTTCAATCTATTGAAGTTTTGCAAGGAACGAAATGTTTTAACGTGCATGAGTAAGTCTGTGGCATATCATGTACTGTATGGCAGTTCCAGGTGGCTAGATATGATTACTTACAAAAACAAGAAAGTCTTCCGAATAAATCCAACGAGGAGGTTTGAAAACAATCTAGGCCAGACTTAAGAAGAGAACACATGGTGATTTATGTTGGCTTGTAACATTACATTTCACCTTTGTTGGCAGCCTGGATAAATGGAAAGGTGCTGGTTTTTAGTAAATAGATCCTTCTTTCTACCCCAATCGCTTCAATAACTGCTGTTGATATATAATGTGAATACTGTAGTCTACTGCTTGTAGTTAAAAGAATTATGTAGTAGCAATGTGATGGTACGTTGTCTACATTACACTCACTCCATGGGACTTAATTTTACTTACCCTAACTTTTCTGAAAGTTTAATAGCCTTAATCAAAAATTGTGCAGTGCTTTGTGTAAATTTCTTGTAGAATATTGTATATCTGGTGTGAGTGATTTATGTGTTCATTCTCATAAGCTGAGCTGGTACAACTATTGAGGGCCAGGTCACTTTTTAGTGATAGGTGCAAGTATTAAGTCCTGTGGTTTAAATGGATCAAAATCTTGGACTAGTAATATGAACTCCCCCTATACTCTTATTTCTATAATTTGTAAAATAAATGTTCTTACTTCAGTCCTTTAGCCTACTTTTTTAGAGCACTGTGTTACATATTTTCTATCATCCATAGATTTACTAAATGTATAAAGGAGTGATGGCTTTGATAAGTTTCACAACTGGCGAAGACTTGCATATAACACTAATATCTAATGGAGATTAAGAAAGTAACCTCAGTCAGTTGTGGAGCTTATCTTTGGTTGAGCTGTGTTGTAATATTTCATAATTTATTATCTATTAAGTAGACGTGTAAGATGATAACAAAATATATTAATAATTCATTCTTGTTACTAGGATACAATAGAAGAAACCCGGAATGAAGAGAATGATGCAAGCAGAAATTATCTAAATGAGTAAGTGGAAAACATACTAAGGAATTGAATCCTTTCTGTTTTATGCATGCAAACTAAAAATGTTGCATGTGAATAAGCTTTGTGGGCAAAATCATCAATCCCCTTTTTATATCTTTAATTGAACATATTGGTTTTTAGCCTATTTTCATTTATGTGATCACCTTTTACCGCGTTGTCGCAGCCCCTAAACTTAAGAACCAACCGAGATCACCTTTTGTCCGTGTGTCTGTCTGTGTGTGCGTGATGGATTTTTATGTGCCCCCCCCCCCTAATAACTGCTAAATACTGGAGCGATAGCACTATTCCGGGTGATCCCGGCCGTGCCCTTCAAATTTTATTACCTCTGACCAATCCAACATGGCGGCTGTGTGAAATATTTCACCAGCATTCAATATCTCCGAAACTATTACCGATATCACACTGGAATTTTGTACGGTGATAAAGGGAACTACTAGAAGTTCACCTATGTAAATTTTGAAAACTTGGTAACTACAAAACCAACATGGTGGCCAAGCGAATTTTTGACTTTTAAATATACGTTTCTCACGATTTAACCAACCAAACGCAATCAAACTTAGTACAGTATATGTCTATACACATTGTGATGCACCGACATCTAACTTCGTTCAATTGTTTACATAACCTCAAGATGGCGGCTGTGCGAAATATTTCACCGTCATTCTGTATCTCTGAAACTGTTACCGGTATCACCATGAAATTTTGTACGGGGATAAAGGACACTACTGGAAGTTCATCTATGAGACTTTCAAAAACCGGTTAACTACAAAATGGGCTTGGCGGCCAAGCGAAGTTGAAAGATTTAAATATACTTTTCTCGTGATTTAATGATCCTAACGCAATTAAACTTCATACAGGAAATGTTTATACACATTGTAATGCACTGATATCTAATTTAGTTCAATTGTTTACGTAACCTCAAGATGGCGGCTGTGCGAATTTAGAAAATTAAGTTTTTATTTCTTGTGTTCTAATAATGCGATTGAAATCAACATTTGCATAATGAATGTACACAATAATCATCATCTAATAGTACATAACTCTATGGCCTACATATATTAAAATCCGACATGGCGACCATCCGAAATATTTAGACGGTTCTCGATATCTTATATTCTATTACAGCAATCCAACTAAAATTTTGTAAGTTTATACAGACTTTAAGCATAAGTACACCTATGGGACGTTCAATAACTTGGCGAGCACAAATCCAACATGGCTGCAACGCGAAACTTAAATATTCAAATGGACGTTTCTTGCTTTTTAACCATCCGAGCGCAGTGAATCTTGATACGGTATATACTTATACAAGTTTTAATCGACTGGCATCTAATTCATTTAAATTATTTTCATAACCACAAGATGGCGGCTGAGCTAAATTTTTATATCCCGCTTTTATTTCTTGTGTCCTAATCATGCGATTGAAGTTTGAATAAAACACCTACACAGAAATCTTCATGTAATCGTATCTTATCTTATATATATATAAAAAGGAATGTCTGTCTGTTCGTCTTTTATGCGTTCATAAACCATTCATCCGATAGCGATCAAATTTTGGTGAGTTGTTGTACACACTTTCGGGATGTTCATAGGCATAGTAAATCCATTTCACAATATAGAGCGCACGAGTAGTTTAAACAAATGCATAATTGCGATGCCTTCATATACAATTCATCCGATTGCGATCAAATTTTCGTGAGTTGTTGTGCACAGTTCCGGAAAATTTATAGGCATAGTAAAACAAATTTACTATAGATGGCGCGCGAGTAGCTTCAGCAAAATGGCGTGCGTTTGTTTCAAGAAAGTCCCACATGCGTTCATATACCATTCATCCCATTGCGATGAAACATGGGTGAGATGTTGTGTACACTTCAGGTAAGGTTTCTGGTTTAGTAAATCCACTTTACAATAGGTAGCTCATGAGTAGATTCAACAAATGAGCGATGACGGGCGAAGCGTTTCAACCAAGTCCTGTATGCGTTCACATACTATTCGTCTGATAGCGATGAAACTTGGGTGAGATGTAGTGTACACTTCAGGGAAGGTTTCTGGCTTAGGAAATACATTTAAAAATAGGTAGCGCACGAGTAGATTCAACAAATGAGCAACGACGGGCGAAGTGTTTCAAAAAATTCCTGTATGCGTTCACATATCATTCGTCCGATAGCGATGAAACTTGGGTGAGAGGTTATGTACACTACAGGCAAGGTTTCTGGCTTAGTAAATCCTTGTTATAATAGCATATGAGTATATTCAACAAATGAGCGCCGACGCGCGAAGCGTTTCAACAAAGTCCCGTATGCGTTCATATACTATTCGTCTGATAGTAATGGATCTTGGGTGAGATGTTGTGTACACTTCAGGGAAGGTTTCTGGGTTAGTAAATCCACTTTACAATAGGTAACGCACAAGTAGATTAAACAAATGAGCGGCGACGCGCGAAGTGTTTCAACATAGTCCCGTATGCGTTCATATACTATTCGTCCGATAGCGACTACACTTGGGTGAGTTGTTGTGTACACTCCATGGAGAGTTCCAGGCTTAGTAACTCCATTTTACAATAGGTAGCGCACAATTAGATTCAACAAATGAGCGAAGACGCGCGAAGCGTATCAACGAAGTCCCGTATGCGTTCATATACCATTCGTCCGATAGCAATGAAACTTGGGTGAGATGTTGTATACACATCAGGGAAGGTTTCTGTCTTAGTACATACACTTTACAATAGATATCACCCAAGTAGATTCAACAAATGAGAGACGGCACGCGAATAGCTTAAACAAAGTCCCGTATGCGTTCATATACCATTCATCCGATTGGTATGAAACTTTGGTTTAATTGTTGTGTACACTCCAAGAAAGGTTTCTGACTTAGTAAACCGTTTTTACAATAGGTAGCGCACGAGTAGATTCAACAAATGAGTAACGGCACGCATATCGATTAAAAAATTTCCGTATGCGTTCATATACCATTCATTCGATTGCAATGAAATTTGGTGAAATGTTGTTTCCACTCCCGCAATGATTTCTGATTTAGTAAATCCATTTTACAATTGGTAGCTCACGTGTAGATTCAATTAATGAACGCCAGCGCGTGAATCCTTTCAACCAAATCCCGTATGCGTTCATATGGCATTCATCCGATTGCAATGAAACGTTCATGAGTTGTTGCGTACACGCCAGGAAAAGTTTTGGACTTTGTAAATCCATTTTACAATAGGTAGCGTACGAGTATATTCAACAAATGGGTGACGGCGCTCGAATCGTTTCGACAAAGTCCCGTATGCGTTCATATACCTTTCATTTAATTGCAATGAAACTTTGGTGAGCTGTTGAGCACGCTTCCATTATTTCTTTTTCGAGATAGTTAATCAATTTTACAATAGTTTAGAGGTGGTTAACGGAAAAAGAAAGAAATATTGGGAATCCAAAAGCGCTTCAACAAACAAAGTTACAACGCCAACACTTTCTTTGATTGGCATTGCAACGCATGCCGGGTACAGCTAGTATATATATAAGAAGGAATGTCGTGTCTGTTCGTCTTTTATGCGTTCATAAACCATTCATCCGATTGCGATCAAATTTTGGTGAGTTGTTGTACACACTTCCGGGAGGTTTATAGGCATAGTTGATCCATTTCACAATAGATAGCGCGGGAGTAGTTTAAACAAATGATTGATGGCGATGCGCTCATATACAATTCATCCGATTGCGATCAAATATTGGTGAGTTGTAGTGCACACTCCCGATAACTTAATAGGCGTAGTAAATGAAATTTACAATAGATGACATGCGAGTAGCTTCTCCAAAATGGCGTGCGATTCGTTTCAAAAAAGTCCCACATGCATTCATATATCATTCATCGTATTGCGATAAAACTTGGATGAGATGTTGTGTACACTTCAGGGAAGGTTTCTGGCGTAGTAAATCCAATTTACAATAGGTGGCGCACGAGTAGATTCAGCAAATGAGCGACGACGCGCGAAGCGTTTCAACAACGTCCCGTATGCGTTCATATACCTTTTGTTCGATAGCGATTAAACTTAGGTGAGATATTTTGTACACTCCAGGGAAAGTTTCTAGGTCAGTGAATCCATTTTATAATAGAGAACGCTCGAGTACATTCAACAAATGAGCGACGACGTGCGAAGCGTTTGAACAAAGCCCTGTATGCGTTCATATACCATACGGCCTATAGCGATGAAACTTGGGTGAGATGTTTTGTACACTTCATGGAAGGTTTCAGGCTTAGTAAATCCACTTTACGATAGGTAAAGCAGGAGTAGATACCACAAATGAGCGACGACGCGCGGAGCGTTTCAACAAAGTCCCATATACGTTCATATATCATTCGTCCAATACCGATGAAACTTGGATGAGATATTATGTACACTTCAGGAAAGTTTTCAGGCTTAGTTAGTCCATTTCACAATAGGTAGCGCACGTGTAGATTCAACAAATGAGCGACGACGCGCGAAGTGTTTCAACATAGTCCCGTATGCGTTCATATACTATTCGTCCGATAGCGACTACACTTGGGTGAGTTGTTGTGTACACTCCATGGAGAGTTCCAGGCTTAGTAACTCCATTTTACAATAGGTAGCGCACAATTAGATTCAACAAATGAGCGAAGACGCGCGAAGCCATTCAACGAAGTCCCGTATGCGTTCATATACCATTCGTCCGATAGCAATGGAACTTGGGTGAGATGTTGTATACACATCAGGGAAGGTTTCTGGCATAGTACATACACTTTACAATAGATATCACCCAAGTAGATTCAACAAATGAGAGACGGCACGCGAATAGCTTAAACAAAGTCCCGTATGCGTTCATATACCATTCGTCCGATTGGTATGAAACTTTGGTTTAATTGTTGTGTACACTCCAGGAAAGGTTTCTGACTTAGTAAACCGTTTTTACAATAGGTAGCGCACGAGTAGATTCAACAAATGAGTAACGGCACGCATATCGATTAAAAAAATTCCGTATGCGTTCATATACCATTCTTTCGATTGCAATGAAATTTGGTGAAATGTTGTTTCCACTCCCGCAATGATTTCTGATTTAGTAAATCCATTTTACAATTGGTAGCGCACGTGTAGATTCAATTAATGAACGCCAGCGCGTGAATCCTTTCAACCAAATCCCGTATGCGTTCATATGGCATTCATCCGATTGCAATGAAACGTTCATGAGTTGTTGCGTACACGCCAGGAAAAGTTTTGGACTTTGTAAATCCATTTTACAATAGGTAGCGTACGAGTATATTCAACAAATGGGTGTCGGCGCTCGAATCGTTTCGACAAAGTCCCGTATGCGTTCATATACCTTTCATTTAATTGCAATGAAACTTTGGTGAGCTGTTGAGCACGCTTCCATTATTTCTATTTCGAGATAGTTAATCAATTTTACAATAGTTTAGAGGTGGTTAACGGAAAAAGAAAGAAATATTGGGAATCCAAAAGCGCTTCAACAAACAAAGTTACAACGCCAACACTTTCTTTGATTGGCATTGCAACGCATGCCGGGTACAGCTAGTATATATATAAGAAGGGATGTCTGTCTGTTCTTCTTTTATGCGTTCTTAAACCATTCATCCGATTGCGATCAAATTTTGGTGAGTTGTTGTACACACATCCGGGAGGTTTATAGGCATAGTTGATCCATTTCACAATAGATAGCGGGGGAGTAGTTTAAACAAATGATTGATGGCGATGCGCTCATATACAATTCATCCGATTGCGATCAAATATTGGTGAGTTGTAGTGCACACTCCCGATAACTTAATAGGCGTAGTAAATGAAATTTACAATAGATGACATGCGAGTAGCTTCTCCAAAATGGCGTGCGATTCGTTTCAAAAAAGTCCCACATGCATTCATATATCATTCATCGTATTGCGATAAAACTTGGATGAGATGTTGTGTACACTTCAGGGAAGGTTTCTGGCGTAGTAAATCCAATTTACAATAGGTGGCGCACGAGTAGATTCAGCAAATGAGCGACGACGCGCGAAGCGTTTCAACAACGTCCCGTATGCGTTCATATACCTTTTGTTCGATAGCGATGAAACTTAGGTGAGATATTTTGTACACTCCAGGGAAAGTTTCTAGGTCAGTGAATCCATTTTATAATAGAGAACGCTCGAGTACATTCAACAAATGAGCGACGACGTGCGAAGCGTTTGAACAAAGCCCTGTATGCGTTCATATACCATACGGCCTATAGCGATGAAACTTGGGAGAGATGTTTTGTACACTTCATGGAAGGTTTCAGGCTTAGTAAATCCACTTTACGATAGGTAAAGCAGGAGTAGATACCACAAATGAGCGACGACGCGCGGAGCGTTTCAACAAAGTCCCATATACGTTCATATATCATTCGTCCAATACCGATGAAACTTGGATGAGATATTATGTACACTTCAGGAAAGTTTTCAGGCTTAGTTAGTCCATTTCACAATAGGTAGCGCACGTGTAGATTCATTAAATGAGCGACGACGCGCGAAGTGTTTCAACATAGTCCCGTATGCGTTCATATACTATTCGTCCGATAGCGACTACACTTGGGTGAGTTGTTGTGTACACTCCATGGAGAGTTCCAGGCTTAGTAACTCCATTTTACAATAGGTAGCGCACAATTAGATTCAACAAATGAGCGAAGACGCGCGAAGCCATTCAACGAAGTCCCGTATGCGTTCATATACCATTCGTCCGATAGCAATGAAACTTGGGTGAGATGTTGTATACACATCAGGGAAGGTTTCTGGCATAGTACATACACTTTACAATAGATATCACCCAAGTAGATTCAACAAATGAGAGACGGTACGCGAATAGCTTAAACAAAGTCCCGTATGCGTTCATATACCATTCATCCGATTGGTATGAAACTTTGGTTTAATTGTTGTGTACACTCCAGGAAAGGTTTCTGACTTAGTAAACCGTTTTTACAATAAGTAGCGCACGAGTAGATTCAACAAATGAGTAACGGCACGCATATCGATTAAAAAATTTCCGTATGCGTTCATATACCATTCTTTCGATTGCAATGAAATTTGGTGAAATGTTGTTTCCACTCCCGCAATGATTTCTGATTTAGTAAATCCATTTTACAATTGGTAGCGCACGTGTAGATTCAATTAATGAACGCCAGCGCGTGAATCCTTTCAACCAAATCCCGTATGCGTTCATATGGCATTCATCCGATTGCTATGAAACGTTCATGAGTTGTTGCGTACACGCCAGGAAAAGTTTTGGACTTTGTAAATCCATTTTACAATAGGTAGCGTACGAGTATATTCAACAAATGGGTGTCGGCGCTCGAATCGTTTCGACAAAGTCCCGTATGCGTTCATATACCTTTCATTTAATTGCAATGAAACTTTGGTGAGCTGTTGAGCACGCTTCCATTATTTCTTTTTCGAGATAGTTAATCAATTTTACAATAGTTTAGAGGTGGTTAACGGAAAAAGAAAGAAATATTGGGAATCCAAAAGCGCTTCAACAAACAAAGTTACAACGCCAACACTTTCTTTGATTGGCATTGCAACGCATGCCGGGTACAGCTAGTATATATATAAGAAGGAATGTCTGTCTGTTCTTCTTTTATGCGTTCATAAACCATTCATCCGATTGCGATCAAATTTTGGTGAGTTGTTGTACACACTTCCGGGAGGTTTATAGGCATAGTTGATCCATTTCACAATAGATAGCGCGGGAGTAGTTTAAACAAATGATTGATGGCGATGCGCTCATATACAATTCATCCGATTGCGATCAAATATTGGTGAGTTGTAGTGCACACTCCCGATAACTTAATAGGCGTAGTAAATGAAATTTACAATAGATGACATGCGAGTAGCTTCTCCAAAATGGCGTGCGATTCGTTTCAAAAAAGTCCCACATGCATTCATATATCATTCATCGTATTGCGATAAAACTTGGATGAGATGTTGTGTACACTTCAGGGAAGGTTTCTGGCGTAGTAAATCCAATTTACAATAGGTGGCGCACGAGTAGATTCAGCAAATGAGCGACGACGCGCGAAGCGTTTCAACAACGTCCCGTATGCGTTCATATACCTTTTGTTCGATAGCGATGAAACTTAGGTGAGATATTTTGTACACTCCAGGGAAAGTTTCTAGGTCAGTGAATCCATTTTATAATAGAGAACGCTCGAGTACATTCAACAAATGAGCGACGACGTGCGAAGCGTTTGAACAAAGCCCTGTATGCGTTCATATACCTTACGGCCTATAGCGATGAAACTTGGGTGAGATGTTTTGTACACTTCATGGAAGGTTTCAGGCTTAGTAAATCCACTTTACGATAGGTAAAGCAGGAGTAGATACCACAAATGAGCGACGACGCGCGGAGCGTTTCAACAAAGTCCCATATACGTTCATATATCATTCGTCCAATACCGATGAAACTTGGATGAGATATTATGTACACTTCAGGAAAGTTTTCAGGCTTAGTTAGTCCATTTCACAATAGGTAGCGCACGTGTAGATTCAACAAATGAGCGACGACGTGCGAAGCGTTTCAACAACGTCCCGTATGCGTTCATATAGGCCTACCATTCGTCTAATAGCGATGAAACTTGGGTGAGATGTTGTGTACACTCCAGGGGAGGTTTCTGGCTGGGAACATGCATTTTAAGGTAGGTAGCGCATGAGTTGATTCATCTTATGAGCGACGCCACGCGAATCGTTTCAACAATGTGCTGTATGCGTACATATGCCATTCATCAGATTGCGATGAAACTTTGATGAATTATTGTGTATACGCCAAGGAAGGTTTTCGACTTAGCAGCTCCATTTTTTTTAATTTTGCGCACAAGTAGATGCATCAAATTAGTGACGACGCGTGAAGCGTTTCAACGAAATCCTGTATGCGTTCATATACCATTTATCGATTGCGATGAAACTTTGATGAGTTGTTGTGTGCACTTAATTGTAGGTTTCTAACTTAGTAAATCCATTTTACAGTAGGTAGCGAACGAGTTGATTCAACAAATGAGTGGCAGCACACGAATCGTATAAATGAAATTTCGTGTGTATTTATTGCCATTCATCCGATTACTATGAAACCTTAGTGAGTTGTTGTGGACGTTCCCACGTAAGTTTCTAAATTAGTTAATCCATTTTACGATAGTTTGGAGGCAGTATGCGGAAATTAAAAAAACTATTGTGTATCCTAAAGCACTTCAAGAAACAAAATTTCAACGCCAACACTTTTTTGATTGGCGCTGCAAATCATGCCTGGTTCAGCTAGTGAAAATGAAAATCCACAGCCTGCTTCCAGTCTCTGACCGGGTCAGGAATGGAATGAATGAAGCCCCCATCTAGCGGCGAGGATATGAACTGTGCCGGCTGCCGAGGCCTGACGCACTCCTCTGGGGCTATGATTAAATGAATGACAGATGAAATGAAATGATAGTGGAGAGTTTTCCTGGAATTAAATTTTGACAGGGAAAACCGGAGTACCCGGAGAAGAACCTGTCTGCCGCCATTTTGTCCAGCACAGATCTCACATGGAGTGACCGGGATTTGAACCACGGACCCAGCGGTGAGAGGCCGGCGTGCTGCCGCCTAAGCCACGGAGGCATATACCCTAGGACCAGTATTGCATTATAAGGCATGCCATGTGTTACCGTCCCTAAAAGCCAGTGATATAAAACAAAAGAGGTCTTTAATTCCACCCCTGGGCGTCACATCTAGTGTATGTAGGTTGACGATCAGTGAGTCCCAGCTGAGTCCGTCATTGCTTCCACTAACTTGTGCTAGGCGCCTCTCGGTCCTCTTTCCTGTCGACCACACTTGCTCAACTCTTGTTCTCTACCGACCCCAACATGATTAGGGTATCCGAGACCTAGGGAGTCTCTTCCTTTTGCAACTTAATTGGCCCTTGTTTATTTATTTTTTCTGACATCCTACTAGTGTGAGGAGGTAGCCTTGTTTTTATTTTCATGTTATTTCCTGTCTTTTGCTCAAGCCCCCTCAAGAAGGTAAGGTGTATATAGCCCCACAACTTGCGGTGCACTCTGCATATGGCTACACCCTCAAGGGGCTTACGGCCGATCAGTTTGAATGTTGGCGACCCCAAGGGATTTCTGAGCTGAGTCCAGTTTTCCTCCTCTTTATCCATTACCTCTGGGGCAGAGCCTCTCCTATTATACTTTTCTATCTGCCTTTCATGGCTCTCCTTCCTTCCAACTCCCTCAATCCACATGCTTGAGGGTTGAGGGACATTTTTTATTCCTTCTGTCCTTTATTTGGCCTATTGTCCTTTTGTTTTCCATTCCTTCTTCTAGTATATAAGAGTGCAGTTAGTTTTAGTTATAGCTTAGATTTAATTTTCATCTTTACGATGACCCAAACCATTGAGGGTCGATAGGACAACTTGGTGGTTAAGTTTGTAGAACGATTCTCTTTTAGTCAAAGGACAGCATGTTGAATTCCTCACTGGCTCATGAATTTTATTCTTTCTTCACTTAGTTCTCATGGCTTTGAAACTGGCTGTCTGTAACGTGATCATTATTCATTTTAACTTCAGCGTACGGTGTAGGATTGGAAAAGAGGTGGCCATGGCTTCTGAATGACAACTACTGATATCGCGTCAGGAGATGGCAATCCAACACGCTGTGACGGGCTGCGGGGGGTCTTGCAGTACGCATGCGCGGCCCGCATATTCCTAACTTAAATATATCGGCTTCGCGCATGCCAATCGCTGTTATTGCAGCACACGACACGCAGCCAGTGAAAGAAGGAATGTGCTGAGTGAGTGAAACAGGTAGTAACCAACTTAATGTTTTTGGAATGCGCGATACACAATGAGCGGGAAGACATCTGCAGTTCAAATCCAACTGCCAACTCCTGGCGCGATATCAGTATGTTAGCGTTTGTCTAAAGTATAAATAAAAAAGAGTTCAAACATCATGTAGGACATAAACTAATTTTAAATTCAGATTTGTGTTTCACAGTAAACACAATTATTCTCCGTTTAAAACAAGCCATACAATTCTTTCTCTAACTTGATAGCTTATACGTGGGCATTGCTATAGATTACAAGTAGTATAGTCATCAGTTAAGGATTCAATTTCCATTACCTACACCTCTCATGGTGTGGCTCTTAGTCAATTCGTTAAACTATAGAAAACGTTTCTATATGTTCTGTTACATTATTATTTGACCATCTCACCGTGTAGTTGTTAACCTACTTGGTTGTCAACCCTAAGGTCTTGGCTTCCAACCCCGACTATACCAAGACATTCATTTCAATATTGCAATAAGTTTCACTAAGCCTTTGTCAAACCTTTACCTAACCACTATCTAGTCATGTCCTGTATGATAACACGGTGCAGAGCACGTCCACTCTCAAGCAGACGAGTAATATGAAACTTGCTGACAAGATCGCCGTGCTGTTATCACCAAGGCACACTACACAAACCGAAGCCAGTGTCTCTGTGCAGATTCAACCCAGTGGTAGTATGCAAGCGTATGTTTGTTTAAAAAAGCATCATGAATATAAGTCCACTGTCACCGCAGAGGCCCCGGTTCGTTTTTTTTCTAAAGGCTGCAACAGGGTACATTGAGTCTTGACAGGTAAAACTATTTGTGGTCCATTCGTGAACCATGGCAAAGGGTTGGCCTTCCTGACTTCTTCAACACCTCAAACAAATGTTTACTATTACTGGTGAGTTACCATTTTTTTCTTCTTCTTTCTTGGGTTTTTCCCAATTATTTTGAGTCGCCGGAGCCAACCAGGCTCATTTTGGTTTTGGCCGGGGATTTAATGCCGAATGCCCTTCCTGACGCCACGTGATTTTTCAGGTGAAAATTCCACCCCGCTGTCACCGGGATTTGAACCCCAGCCGTCCGGGTAAAGACGAGCAGCTAAGCGCCTGCGCCATCACGCTCCTCACTGGTTAGTTATCTATACACACATTAATCCATAATTACCTGATAATAATAATAAAAATTATCCTCCATACACATGTCCGTTAAAGCATGATTTCACAAAACGCTTATGCTTTTAGGTGTTTGATACCTTTTTCCCCTGTAACATTACTATTCCCTGTTTTAAGAGTGAAATAATCTATCGAGGTAAAAGCGTATGTCATCACCTATTTTTAAACGATCACACCTAATTTTTAGGGTTCTTAAGGTTGCAAGATATCGGTTTTTTCAATTTGGGGATTGTTTACACTCCCCTACGATATTTCATCAAAACAAAAGATCTTAGGTTCAATTATCATTTTTTCCCGTTTAACACCTTTTTACGCCCTGTAAAGTCACTATTTACTGTTTTAGGGGTGAAATGACCTATCCATGTAAAAGCATATGTCATGACCTATTTTTTTTAGCTATCACACCTAATTTTAAGGTTCTTCGTTTCCAGGATATTGATTTTTCAATTTGGGGGTTGTTTTCACCCCCTACTATTTTTCTTCAAAAACAAAAGATCTTAGGTTCAATTATCATTTTTACCCGTTAAACACGTTTTTACCCCCCCCCCCTGTAAATCACTATTTACTGTTTTAGGGGTGAAATGACCTATCCAGGTAAAAGCGTATGTTATGGCCTATTTTTTAAGCTATCACACCTAATTTTAGGGTTCTTCGTATCCAAGATATTGATTTTTCGATTTGGGGGGTAGTTTTCACCCCCTGCTATTTTTCATCAAAACCAAAGGATCTTAGGTTCATTTATCATTTCTAAGTGTTTAACAGGTTTTTCTCGTAAAGCGACTATTTACTGTTTTAGGGGTGAAATGATCAATCGAGGTAAAAGCCTATATCATCCCCTATTTTTAAGCTATCACACCTAATTTTAGGGTTCTTCGTTTCCGAGATATTGATTTTTCAATTTCGGGGGTAGTTTCCACCCCTGCTATTTTTTTATCAAAAACAAAAGATCGTAGGGTCATTTATCATTTCTAAGTGTTTAACAGGTTTTTTCTTGTAAAATGACTATTTACCGTTTTAGGGGTGAAATGACCCATCGAGGTAATAGCCCATATCATCCCATATTTTTTAAGCTATCACACCTAATTTTAGGCTTCTTAGTTTCCAAGATATGGATTTTTCAATTTTGGGGGGTAGTTTCACCCCCCAAAGGGGGACGTCGCCCCAAGTGCTAGGATACTGCCTATGGCAAAATCCCGTTAGGGGTTCAGAAAATATTAACAAACGTGTAGTTAGATCCTTTTGACAAAAGCCGTCCATGTGCGCACATACAAAAAATATTATTTCCCCCCCCCCCGGGTAAGGTTAGTTTTTATTTTGGGGCGGACATACCTCGTCCATAGGAAAGGGGAGTTCACCACGAGTCCTACGACACCTCATATGTTTAAATCCGATTATTTGTTTGCGAAATAGTAAAAAGCCAATGACCTATTAGTTTTTATGGTTTATTTCAATAAATATTAAAAAAACACTCATCTATAAATAATTATTTAAAAAGCCCGTTCTCTTACAAAAACCGCCAAGTTCGTAGGCATACAGAAATACATTATTATTTCATCCCCCTGGTAAGGGTAGTTTTTATTTTGGGGTGAATATACCCCGTCCTTAGAGAAGGGGACTTCACCACGAGTCTTACGACACCCCCTATGTTTAAATCGCACTATTGGTTAGCGAGATACTAAAAAGCCGATGACCTATTAGTTTTTATGGTTCTTAATAAATATTTAAAAATAACTCAAAGCCCGCTCTCTTACAAAACCTCTCAAGTGCGCAGGCGTACAAAAAAAATCATTCATCGCCATAATGTCAAAAAACACATGTTTACCCCAAATGGCGTTTCCAAATTCCACCCATTTTAAAAAATAACCTCACCATCACATAGAGCGGAAAAAATACCATCTAAACGACCCCTTACTCGACCCTAGTCCTCCCCCACCACCTTACCCTTTCCCAACATAGGCATACATATTCAAGCACGAGCGCGACTTGAGAAAACCAACACTACCCCACTATTCGCGAATGACCTTTTAGTTTTGGTCTTTTAATTAAATAAAGAGGCTATAGGAAAGTAGAGGGCGTCACTTCGAGTGCTAGGATACCCTATATGTTCTAATCCCATGTTTGGTTAGCATGATATCAAGTTCGGGGCCGATACGAGGAGGGTTCAAAAAGAAGTGCCGTAGCTCTGTCATCATCCCTCTACTTAGATTCAACAAATGTGCGACGGCCCGCGAATCGTTTAAACAAAGTCCTGAATGCGTTCATATACCATTCATCCGATTGCTATGAAACTTTGGTGCATTGTTGTGCACACTCCAGGAAAGGTTTCTGGCTTAATAAATTCTTTTTGCAATAATAGGTGCACGAGTAGATTCAACAAATGAGTAACGGTGCGCGTATCGTTAAAAAAATAAAAAATCTGTATGCGTTCATATACCATTCATGCGATTGCAATGCAATTTGGTGAAATGTTGTTTCCACTCCCGCGAAGATTTCTGATTTAGTAAATCCATTTTACAATTGGTAGCGCACGAGTAGATTCAACTAATAAGCGACTGCGCGTGAACCGTTTCAACCAAAACGCATATGCGTTCATATACCATTCATCCGATTGTGATAAAACTTTGGTGACTTGAATACAGTCCTGCGAATGTGTATGAATTAGTAAATCCGTTTTTCAATGGGTGGAGAACAAGTAAATTCTACAAATGAGTGATGGCGCGCGAATCGTTTAAACAAAATCCCGTATGTGTTCATATCCATTCATCCGATTGCGATGGAAGTTTGATGAGTTGTTGTGTACACGCCAGGGAAGGTTTTCGAATTAGCAAATCCATTTTACAATAGGTAGCGCACGAGTATATTCAACAAATATTTGACGGCGCTCGTATCGTTTCTACTAAGTCCCGTATGCGTTCATATGCCATTCATTTCATTGCGATGAAACTTTGTTGAGTTGTTGAACATGCTCCCATGTATTATTTTTTTGAGATAGTAAATCAATTTTACAATAGTTTAGAGGTGGTTAACGGAAAAAGAAACAAGATGTTCAGTAAAGAACATATAGCCTACTTTCTCCTAAATGTATGAGTATAGTTATAACTCGTTATTATCAAAGAGTATAATAGAACTATTCTTTGTTGAAGACCTTAGAAACGATTTACCTCTACCAAACGCCACAACCTAGATAAAAACTGCTACCATCATTGAAGAAAGAAAGATAAGAAGTATATCAAGAATGTTATGGATCTGGAGACATAATCGACCGGACTGGCTGCGTGGCTCAGCGGTAACGTTCTCGCTTGCTGGGCCCTAGGTTGCAGGTTCGTATCCTGGCGCAGTCAGCTGGCATTTGAGGGTGCACAAATGCGAGGGAGCCGTGTCAGTACATTTACTGGCACGTTAAAGATCCCCTTCGGGCCAAAATTCCGGCACCCCGGTGTCTCTAAAAGCAGCAGTAGTTAAAAGGGATGTAAAACCAATAACATTATTATTATTATTATTATTATTACATATACGACCTGCCGTGGGCAACATCCAACTTTGAGTTGAGGCATGTCTTTACACGTCTGGTTGTGCATGGCTTTCACAACCCTAATTGAATTAACAAATCTTTCCATGACCCTACAGAGACGTGTGTATACAAACTATGTGGATATTTTCGATTGCTATTTGCCTCAAATAAAAGTAGTAATTAATAACCTGAACTAACACCTACTATGTGAAATCGTTTTGTTCTTTACTTCAAATAACATTTTCAAGTAACGCAAAATAGGCTGTTACAAACCCTTTAAAATAAAAAGTAAAAATGTATCGTAGTATCATCTTGTCATTCTTCAAATTCGATGCGCATAGAATGCCAATGGTGTAGTAATCAATGGAGCCTCTCGTAGACTAGTCGTACCATCTAGTGGTGAAATATCGAACAATATAATCCTAACCACGGCCGACTGAATGCGCAGCTCGTATTCAGTCGGCCGTGTCCTAACAGAGCGAGTGCATTCTAGCGGCCAGAAGAAGAAACTTTTCAATAAAGTCTGGAAGTTAATCTAGTTACCTTTTTGGCAGCTAGATGTCTCGAGTAAATCTGCTGGCGAATTATGTTTTAATTAAATATATATTTTACACCATAATATGCACAATATAACGCTTAATTTTAAAACATCTGAGTCATTACAAAACAATAAACATATAACATTTCAAGCAAAAAACCTAGCTCTGATCGGGTTTGAACCATAGGCATTTGAGCGATAGGCTGACGCTCTACCACTGAGCTAATTGTGTCAACGAATATCGTTCTATATAAAATGACTTACATAGAACTTGTTAGCAAATAATGATTTATACTAAACGATTTCATCACTGGAGTATATTATTTATATATAAAGCATTTCATACAAAGTTTATTTATTTTGTACAGTACGCTATATTGCATGCAATACTCAAATTAGTGAAATATAAGTCAGGCACAAGATATCCGCTGCCATCTTGTCTTATTAGTGAATCAGCTCAGCTTTTTAAAATCACGTCTGCACTATAGTATTACAAAATAAACTTTTAATTTCGAACGTGCCTCTTCCTTTAGAACAGTTAAAACGATTCTCGGCTCGATAATCGGAACTGGTGGGTCCCATGATATGGATTATAAAGTTTGCATAATTAGCACGGCCGCCATCCTGAAATGGTATGGCGGACGACCTTGTAGTTTGGTCACAAGACGCATCCTATAAGAAGGTATGTTGTTACCAAATTTGGTAGAGATCGGATGATTTGGTTAGTCGTTATTTGATTTTACGTTTTGAACGTTTGAGTGGCCGCCATTCAGTTTTAGTAAAGATGGCGGCGATATAAAACATGACACTGAGGTGTCCTTTGCTAGTGCTACCTTTGTACCAAATTTCGTTCAATTCGCATTCACCGTGTTCGAATTGATAGGGGGGGACAGACATTCAGAGTACACACACTCACACACACACAGACACACACACACACAGACACACACACAGACTCACACACACACATACACACACACAGACAGACACACTTTTTTCGCCCTGTGTTGATCTCATAAGTCTACTTTCATTTTTTGCAAAAATCGAAAGTAGGCTAAAAAATATTGGGAATCTAAAAGCACTTTAACAAACAAAGTTACAACGCCAACACTTTCTATGATTGGCATTGCAACGCATGCTGTGAACAGCTAGTATATATATAAAAATGAATGTTCGTTTGTTCGTCTTTTATACGTTCAGAAACCATTCAGGCCATTGCGATCAAATTTTGGTGAGTTGTTGTGCACACGTCCGGGATTGTCATAGGCATAGTTCATCCAATTTACAATAGAGAGCGCTCAAGTAGTTTAAACAAATGGGTGTTGGCGATGCGTTCATATAGCCTACAATTCATCCGATTGCGACCAAGTTTTGGTGTTTTTTTGGCACACTTCCGGAATGGTTATAGGCTGAGTTAATCAAATTGACAATAGATAGTGCGCGAGTAGTTTAAACACATGGGTGTTGGCTATGCGTTCATATACAATTCATCCGATTGCGATCACATTTTGGTGAGTACTTTAGCATACTTCCGGGAAAGTTATAGGAATAGAAAAAAATATTTACGATAGATGGCGCGCGAGTAGTTTCAACAAAATGTCGTGCGAATCGTTTCAACAAAGACCACATGCGTTCGTATAACATTCATCCCATCGCGATTAAACTTGCGTGAGATGTTGTGTACACTCCAGGGAGAGTTTCTGGCTTAGTAAATCCATTTTACAATAGGTAGCGCACGAGGAGATTCAACAAATAAATGACGACTTGTGAAACGATTCAACAAAGTCCCGTATGCGTTCATATACCATTCGTCCGATAGCGATTAAACTTGGGTGAGATGTTGTGTACACTTCAGGGAAGGTTTCTGAGTTAGTAAATCCATTTTACAATAGGCGACGAACGAGTAGATTCAACAAATGAGCGACGACACGCAAAGCTTTTCAACAAAGTCCCGTATGCGTTCATATACTATTAGTCCGATATTGACAAAACTTGGATGACATGTTGTGTACACTTCAGGGAAGATTTCTGGCTTAGTAAATCCATTTTACAATAAGTACCGCACAAGTAGATTTAACAAATGAGCGACGACGCGCGAAGTGTTTCGACAAAGAACCGTATAGGTTCATATACAATCGTCCGATAGCAATGAAACTTGGTTGCGTTTTTGTGTACACTCCAGGGAAGGTTTCATGCTTAGTAAATCCATTTTACTATAGGTAGCGCAAGAGTAGATTCAACAAATGAGCGACGACGCGTGAAACGTTTCTACAAAGTCCCATATGCGTTCATATACCATTCCTCCGATACGGATAAAACTTGGGTGAGATGTTGTGTACACTTCAGGAAGGTTCCTGACTTAGTAAATCCATTTTACAATAGGCGGCGAACGAGTAGATTCAACAAATGAGCGACGACACGCAGAGATTTTCAACAAAGTCCTGTATGCGTTCATATACCATTTGTCCGATAGCGATGAAACTTGGTTAAGAGGATGTGTACACTCCAGGCAAGGTCTCTGGCTTAGTAAATCCATGTTACACTAGGTAGCGCACGAGTGGATTCAATAAATGAGCGACGACGCGCGAAGCGTTTCAACAAAGTCCCATATGCGTTCATATACTATTAGTCCGATAGTGATGAAACTTGGATGAAATGTTGTGTACACTTCAGGGAAGATTTCTGGCTTAGTAAATCCATTACACAATAAGTACCGCACAAGTAGATTAATCCAATGAGCGACGACGCGCGAAGTGTTTCGACAAAGATCCGTATGCGTTCATATACAATCGTCCGATAGCGATGAAACTTGGGTGAGTTGTTGTGTACACTCCAGGGGAGGTTTTAGGCTTAGTAAATCCATTTTACAATAGGTAGCGCACGAGTAGATTCAACAAATGAGCGAAGACGAGCGAATCGTTTCAACAAAGTCCCGTATGTGTTTATATACCATTTGTCCGATAGCAATGAAAATTGGGTGAGATGTTGTATACACTTCCGGGAAGGTTTCTGGCTTAGTAACTCCACTTTACAATAGGTATCGCACAAGTAGATGAAACAAATAAGCGACGACTTGCGAAATGTTTCAACATAGTCCCGTATGCGTTCATATGCCATTCATCCGATTGCGATGAAACTTTAGTGAATTTTTGTGTACGCCCGAGAAAAGGTTTCTGACTTGGTAAATCCATTTTACAATAGGTAGCGCACGAGTAGATTCATCAAATGGGTAACGGCGAGCGTATCGTTTAAAAGAAATTCCATATTTGTTCATATACCATTCATGCTATGGCAATGCAATTTGGTGAAATGTTGTTTCCACTCTCGCGAAAGTTTCTGGTTTAGTAAATCCATTTTACAATTGGTAGCGCGCGAGTAGATTTAACTAATAAGCGACAGCGCGGGAATCATTTCAACGAAGTCCCGTATGCGTTCATATACCATTCATCTGTTTGTGATCAAACTTTTTTGAACTGAGTATAGTCCTGCGAAGGTTTTTGAATTAATAAATCTGTTTTCCAATGGGTGGCGCACAAGAAGATTCAACAAATGAGTGACGGCGCGCGAATTATTTAAACAAAGTCCATTATACGTTCATATACCAAGCATTTCATTGTGATGAAACTTTGGTGAGTTCTTGAGCACGCTCCCTTGAATGTTTTTGAGATAGTAAATCAATTTTACAATGCTATAGAGGTGGTTAATTGCTATTGAAGAAAATATTGGGAATCCAAAAGCACTTCAACTAACAAAGTCACAACGCCAACACTTTCTTTGATTGACATTGCAACGCATGCCGTGTACAGCAGTATATATATAAAACTGAGTGTTCGTTTGTTCGTCTTTTATGTGTTCATAAACCATTCATTCGATTGCGATCAAATTTTGGTGAGTTATTGTACACACTTTTGGGATGTTCAAAGGCATAGTTAATCCATTTCACAATAGATAGCGCGCGAGTAGTTTAAACAAATGCGTAATGTCGATGCGTTCATATACAATTCATCCGATTGCGATCAAAGTTTGATGAGTTGTTTTTCACAGTCCCGGAAAAGTTATAGGCGTAGTAAATCAAATTTACAATAGATGGCGCGAGAATAGCTTCAACAAAATGGCGTGCGTTTGTTTCAAGAAAGTCCCACATGCGTTCATATACCATTCGTCCGATAGCGATGAAACTTGGGTGAGCTGTTGTATACTCTTCAGGGAAGGTTTCTGGCTTAGTACATCCACTTTACAATAGGTATCGCACAAGTAGATTCAACAAATGAGCGACGGCACGCAATTCGCTTAAACAAAGTCCCGTATTCGTTAATGTACTGTCCCCGTTTACCTGGATAGTAGGCTGTCAGATATCCGCCCCCTCAATCGGATTGCCAACAATCAATCGCACCGGCTCAGCTACATCAATGAAAATGGCACTGACAGATACTATCGAGATAAGAGCACAGAAGTTCACAGGAAATCATTGTGGAACACACCAAAATAGACGGGGGTTCATACTTACCGTTACTTACCTCTTAATTATCACGGGGATTGAGTTGACAACAGGATCACTAAAGTCTGTTCACACAATAACCTCCACCATGACATTTAAAAATGAACCAGAACGAAGACGAGAACTTTGAACTGTACAAAAGCTTTATTTCAAATAAAGGGTATGATTTTAATAACACAACAAAATAAACGTGGCTATCAGTAGCCCAAGTCAATCTGACTACGTCCTCCTGTAGGACTTGCAAAAATTATCATACAACATGATATAGAACATATTAGCTCCCAGAGCTCCAAATAACGTAATATTCATAACACAATTGGATTGGAAAAGGACGTCAGGGTGTGACATATATAGAGCACTTGGTTTCCTTTTAATAAACATGACAATGGTATTTATAGTCGCAAGGCCAGAGTGTGTACGACCTAGCCCGCTGATAACCAGATGTTGGCACAGCTGCAAGCTACCCTTCAACCTGTTGCATACTGGTCAAATGGACTCCCTTCTCACATGTTACGTAAGAATACAGCTTGCTCTCTCAAGCTTTTAAATGTCTACAAGACAACTCACATTATTTACGCAAATCTTTCAAGTACTTTGCTCACATCCTATTGGATCATTATTTTAATTCCTTAAACTTGTTAAGTTCTCATCCAAATGTTTAATTAGCTCTTAAATGTTTATAACAGAATCACATAAATTATTTATAACAATTAGAAATTGTTTATAATATTTGTCAAAGACAATAAAAAATATTATAAGCACGCCTTTAACATCACTCTCGTTCCACATTATTTTCAAAAATATTTACAGCAATTATTTACAATATTAACATTTAAATTGTTTAAATTATTAATTTAAGAAATACATTAACCACATGTTCATCCGGTTGGTAATTTTCATAATCGTGTTTAATATAATCGACCAATGAAGGTTAGTTATACATGTTAATGTCACAATCTGGTTTTAATAAAGGTTTTAATAATGATTTGTGACGGTAATCTTCATTCAAAATCTTATCTCAAATTCTTTCAAAACTCGTGTTAATTATAACAGTTAATTCACTTGATTAATTTTTAACGAACTATGACAATCTTACTCCAGCGGAAAATCCTTCGCTAACAAATTAATGCACAAACTGCATTAAGATTAGGCCCAAAATTCATCATATATTAATCTATATGGCATTAAAAACTTCCACATAACTTACAAAACTTCCACAAATAATTCTTTAACATTAATTCCTGTGGGAACTTCCTTCATATTCAAGGGCATTATACATCAGCGACTTTCAACACGCGCTGCACTAGCGATTATACATTTATAGTTCCACTTAAAAAATTTTATAATCATTAATTGTTTCAAAACTGTTTTTATTTAACCTTCGTGGATTTCATTCATGAACCGAAATGAAGTCAAAACTTGCCAATCACAAACAAATTTAATAGTGAATACGCTCATATACGCCTGTCTGGTCTATCAAATTTAATATTAACATCTTAAAAGAATTGTAGTATAAAAATACTATCATCAAATAAGGTGCGACTAAAATGCAAAGTAGTCGAATAGAATCCAATTAGACTGGGGAATGCAAACATCGTTATATAGATCTCTAATTGAGAAAAACTCCTAACAAAAGTTCTTGACTTTAATGCATTCAATAATTCATTATTAAAGTTACTCTTTCACAAAAGTGTCTATGATGCAATGTTCATTCAAAACTGACGATAAATGTCTGTGTTGCAATCAATTCAAATAACGACTAGTATTTCCAAGATCGTCGACAACGCAAGAGATTTTAACGCTCTAAAATCATTTAAATGTTCTTCCTTCTTGATGATGACAGAAAATTGGTCAAAGTAATTAAACTGGGGTAGAATTACTTTAATAAAATGACACGCTGTCTGAATTTAAATCTGCCATAAAAATCATTAACTTACAGTCAAATCGTGACTACAAAAATATTAATAACTGAAAAATCTAAATATCAGTCTCAACTGTTTCAAAATCATTAACAATGCCCATGACATAACAATGTCTTAATAAATCGTCGAAAAAGGCATAACTCAACAAGGTGTACTGAGAATAGGAATCTCAAACAAGAAAATAGGGCAAATACATGAGGATAAAAATATGGGAAAAATGGTTGCTCAAACATTATTAAGAAACTCAAATACAATAAACGTTCACGACTACCTTATCTGCCGATTGACGTTCCAGAGGAAAATTCCCCAAAGAAGACTGCTGATGGATCCATTTCACCAAGTTAAAGCTGAGCTCCATCCTCGAAATAGGAAATAGCACCCTCGGAGAATCGAACTGCTTCCTTCTCCGGAAATCGCTCTGCTCCTCGAAGACGAATAGACATCCTTCCGGCAATAATCTTCTTTGTGAGTCGGGACATCCCTGACCTCTCTTGAAAAATTCCCTGAAGTTCCAGTAGACAATCGCCATGAAGTTTTGTAGAAATTTCCGAAGAAATTATTCATTCTGAAAGAGTATGAAATAATTTTCATGGCTGTTCGATGGTATTCAGCCTTTAATCACGAAACATGGGTGTAGATGGTATTCACCACATGTTCGCTTGTGTGGAATAGCAATTAGCGAAGTTCCATGTTGCTATCTTACTCCGTTGAAATATGTCCCAATTGCATTAAGTCCTTTAGCCTTCCATCTGCTCTTCGGTTGTAGTATTAGAAGAACAAACTGCCGTATTAAATTGCTCCATTATACTGTAGCGTTGTGTAACAAAGCAATCTGAAGTCTTTCTATTCCACTAACAGCGTTAGCCGTGGCGTTGATTCTGGCTATACAAAAGTGCTTCTCTTGTGGCGAGATAATCACTTTTGCCAGTCGTATTAAACTGCTAATATCCTTCACACTAATCGGTCGAAATTGTTCAGCTTTTCTCTATTACTTTATGTAGCACTGCACAATACAATTAGCTTATCGGCGACCGCTAACTGTTCGAAACTAAACTTGTAGAAGCGTTCTAAGGTCCGTCTCAACTTCACCTAGTTTGATCTGGATCTCGTTAATATAGTGGCTTCGCCACGCGTTATAAAGTCGATTCTTTTCACTACTGTTCACTTCGACGTCTCACTATAATGAATGTATAAGAAAAGAACTTTCACAATTATACTTCGATGATCTGAGAATGAGATCTGAGAATGATCGGAGAATGAAAGAGGCTCCTCTCTTCTGCGCAAGCCCTTTTATTAACTTCACGAGGGGCGTTTCCATCCCTTCCAAAGCGTGATACTGCGTCATCGCTAAAAGTTCCAACTTCGTTAATACATAACGGATTTTCAAAATTCAAAAACTGAAAATAAATTTCACCAAAATTCCAAATCAATGCTTCTACTGCAAATGGATTTCCACAATTCTGCATTCCAAAAGTAATAAAAATACCATAGTTTCAGCAATCTCCGTCTTCCTTTAAACTATCGTTGATTGGTTCAAGCCTCCCCTCCAATAGCATAGTTTCTTCCTCAGCAGAATTCCTCGTTTCCTGCGACTGCGTCGTAAATCTTGGAACATTCTCGACTAACTGCTGACGTCACTGAGAATCTCAGCTCAAGTAGCCTGCTGGCATAACATTTGCGTCATCCGTGCTTACGTCATGACTACCCACGTCATAACTATGACAGCCATAACTCTCCTTATAATTTCAATATAGCCACCGTGGTCTCTATATAATTCAATTACGGGGGCAGTACCATTCATCCGATTGCTATGAAACTTTGGTTGAATTGTTGTGCACACTCCAGGAAAGGTTTCTGACTTATTAAATCCTTTTTACAATAGGTAGCGCATGAGAAGATTTAACAAATAAGTAACGGCGCGCTATCGTTTTAAATAAATTCTGTATGCGTTCATACACCATTCATGCGATTGCAATGAAATTTGGAGAAATGCTGTTTTCACTCCCGCAAAGATTTCAGATTTAGTAAATCCATTTTCAAAATGTAGCGCACGAGTAGATTCAATAATGAGCGACAGCGCGTCAATCGATTCAACCAAGTCCCGTATGCGTTCATTTAGCATTCATCCGATTATGATAAAACTTTGGTGAGTTGAGTACAGTCCTGCGAAGTTGTATGATTTAGTAAATCCGTTCTTCAATGGGTGGCGCACAACTAGATTCAACAAATGAGTGACGGCGCACGAATCGTTTCAACAAAGACCCGTATGCGTTCATATACCATTCATTTCATTGCGATGAAACTTTGGTGAGTTGTTCAGCACGCTTCCATGATTTTTTCTGAGATAGTAAATCAATTTTACAATAGTTGAGAGGTGGTTAACGGAAAAAGAAAAAATATTGGGAATCCAAAAGCACTTCAACAAACAAATTTACATCGCCAACACTTTCTTCGATTAGCATTGCAACGCATGCCGGGTACAGCTGGTAGTACATAAATATAAGGCCTATAATATAAAATTCCAACATGGTGACCATCCAAAATATTTAGACGGTTCTCAATATCTACGAATCTATTACAATCAAACTGACAATTTGTATGTTGATAGAGGCAATTAATATTAGCAGGATATATAAAAATAGGCTATTTAGTTCTTCACTTGTTGTTATTTATGCATCAATAAATGTACCATCTTCTTAGTCCAACTAAGGATGGACTATTTCTTGTGTGATGTTTAACTGTTGCCCTGTTTTTCACGCGGATTACGCAATGTTCTTAATGTCCACACAATTGGCATTTCAGACGGAACCAGCCGGATAAATCATCCCTTGTGTTAGTTTGTTCCCGGGGGCCGTTCTGGTTACGACAAGTCACTTGCAACTGTTAGGCACTTTGTTAGCCCTCCGAAAACTTAAGATGATTTATTTAAATGGGCTAAGTCCATTCCGAGGAAAGTCATTAAATTATCAAATAAGTCTGATGCATGTGAGAAACATTCCTCCTTAAAACGTACTCTTTCATTAGTGGAAAGGGCAGTTCCACACATTTTTTAAACTTGGCGAGATATTTCACCACGTAACAAAAAGCACGCAAATCTCCTCCGAAGGGGACTGTGAAAAAAAAACCAGACCTATCGGAATCTTGTACCAAATATTCGGCTGTTTATTCGCCAATTTCACCAACTTAAAGGACTTTGGCTCAATAAATGCCTTCGCATACCTAACTCGTCCGTTCGACAGTGTCTTCAATTTTCTTTTACAGGTCAATGTAGTCGTTGAGAAGAAACTGCCTTCCCTCCCCTATTTGAGGGGTGATATATATTATGAGTGTTTTGGACAACATTAATGAGGTTATTTGAGGGGTGATATATATTATGAGTGTTTGGACAACATTAATGAGGTTATTTGAAGGCTGTTAGCATGGAATATAAACTGTAACTTAATGGAAAGCTTGTTTTTCATATCGTGAAGCGCCGCTTCTTCATTCGTACGAAAGTATCTAGTAATTAAGAAAGAACAGCCATCTGCTAAGTTTGCAAAATCGCCGTGTAAGCTGTCCAAAGTTTCGGACATCTTACAGCTATAATTTACATGGGTGAGTTTACATTATATTGTATTATATTTACTGAATTTGTGCAGCTTATGATTTTTACACATTCAGTTACTTTTAGATCCCCGTCACAATGTTGTATTTCCTTGTTATATGAAACTATAACGTAACCTGATGAATCATAATTAACTCAACGGACGTCTTCGTTTTATTTACCCAGTGCTGATAACTTTATATTTGGGTCATATTGTCTAATACTACCTAGTGGAAGCTGACAACTGAAAACTAACATTCAACTGCTGGTATTGAAACTCTCCGCACTCAGCGCCAGCCGACGCTAGAGCCTCCTAGCGGCTAGAGCTTACAAACTCCACAAGTCACGTCACTTTCTCTTCTATACGATATGGCTTAACTAACGTTGGCGGTGAAGTATGTATGCTAATAGTAGAACTATGAGACGAGGCGTAATTGGTTCGTTTTTAGCCTATTTTCAATTTTGAAAAAATAGGCTTATGAGATCACCTTTTGTCCGTGTGTGTGTGCGTGTGTGTGTGTGTGTGTGTGTGTGTGATTCGTGTGTGTGTCCCCCCCTAATAAAATCTAAACGGCTGGAGCGATTTCAATGAAACTCGGTATGTTCATAGCACTATTCCCGGCGACCTCGACCGTACCCTTCAAATTTTGTTACGTCTCACCAATGCAAAATGGCGGCTGTGCGAAATATTTCACTAGCATTCAATATCTCCGAAACTATTACCGATATCGCCCTGAAATTGTGTACGGTGATAAAGGGTACTACTAGAAGTTCACCTATGAGACTTTCAAAAACGGGTGACTACAAAACCAACATGGCGGTCAAGCGAAGTTGAGACTTTTAAATAGACTTTTCTCGCGATTTAACTATCCACACGTAATGAAACTTGGTACAGCAAATGTTTATACACATTGTAATGCACTGGAGTCTAATTTAGTTCAATTGTTTACATAAATTCAAAATGGCGGCTGTGCGAAATATTTCACTGACATTCTATATCTCCGAAACTATTACAGATATCACCCTGCAATTTAGTACGGTGATAAAGGGTACTGATACAAGTTTACCTATGTATATTTCATAAACTTGTAAAGTAGAAAACGAACATGGCGACCAAGCGAAGTTGAGACTTTTAAATAGACTTTTCTCACGATTTAACCATCCAAACGTAATGAAACTAGGTACAGCAAGTGTTTATACACATAGTAATGCACTGGAGTCTAATTTAGTTCAATTCTTTACATAACCTCAAAATGGCGGCTGTGCGAAATATTTCACTGACATTCTATATCTCCGAAACTATTACAGATATTACCCTGCAATTTTGTACGGTGATAAAGGGTACTGGTACAAGTTTATCTATGTATACTTCATAAACTTGTAAAAGTAAAAAACGAACATGGCGACCAAGCGAATTTGAAATATTTTAATAGACTTTTCTCGTGATTTAACTCTCTGAGCGCAGTGAAATGTGGTACAGTAAATGATTTTGCAGATTGTAATGCACTGCCATCTAATTTAATTCAATTGTTTACATAACCTCAATATGGCGGCTGTGCGAAATTTTTAAATTAAGTTTTTATTTCTTGTGTCGTAATCATGCGATCGAAGTGAAAGTTTGAATAATGAACCTAGGCAATAATTGTCCTTGAATGGTACATAATTCTATGGCCTATACATATAACAATCCTAAATGGCGAGCTTCCGAAATATTTAGACGGTTCTCAATATCTATGAATCTTTTACTGCAACCAAACTGATTTTTTTTATGTTCATAGAGACTATGAACATATGTTCACCTATAGGACTTTCATTAACCTGGTGAGCACAAATCCAACATGGCGGTGACGCGAAGTATAAATATTTAAATGTACGATTCTCGCGAATTAACTATCCGAGTGCTGTGAAACGTTGCACGTTAAATGCTTATACAAATGGTGATCCACTGGCATCTAATTTATTTCAATTGTTTGCATAATCTCAAGATGGCTGCTGTGCGTAATTTTAAAATCTCGTTTTTACTTCTTGTGTTCTAATCATGCGATTGAAGTTTGAATACCACACGTACACAATAATCTTAATGTAATAGTACAAAAATAAAAATCCAACCTGGCGACAATCTGAAATATTTAGACGTTTCTCAATATCTACGAATCTGTTACAACAATTAAACTGAAATTTTGTATGTTGTTAGAAGAAATTAACATGAGCAGGATATATGAAAATAGGCTGTATAGTTCTTTACGGAACTACTTGTTAATTCTTTATTCTGTGGGGGATCAACAGTTCAGATTTAACCGTGGTTTATTTGCCCCTCAGATGGTGAAGTCATTTTTAACAACAGGCATAATTAATAAAATATAATCTGCGCACTGCTACAAAGCTGCAAGCAACGGGAACTATAGCCGTACCGTTCTTCGCGATGAGACAAGGAGGAATAAGAAGCTCTTAATTTGACTTCATTATGGTCAAGCTGATTTTCCAAAACATGGCTTTTGTTTGCAAAAACAACTTTTGCTGCCAACATTAACTCTGACGACAATCCGGTTGTTATGATTTATATGCTACAAGGAGGAACTACAATGTGAACTTTTATAAATAATACAACACAATCCGTGGGAGGAAAGTAAGCATAGACAGAATAGGTGGTCACTCAGGGTATATTGGAATTAATGGATGACAAACTGAAGAACAAGAACGCATGATATGTAAAGGAGAATGCATAATACAGGTTATTGAAATTTGAGCTAAACAAGAGGATGAAAGCGGCCAATGAATAACGTTTGAAAGAGAAATGTGCAAAGACTTGCCTATCATGTATCGCTTAGCATAGTTGTCTGCCACTTCAGAAGTTGGTATTCGATTTCCGGCTCTGACATGAATAAAATTGTAATTCTGGTCGGAGGGCTGGATTGGGGTACACTCAGCCTGTTGAGGCAAATTTGAGAAGAGGTGGGTTCGAATCCCTCCCGTCATCCACAAAGTTATTTTTCCGCGTCTCTCAGTTCTTCTCCAGGCAAATGAGATTTAATATGGGGATCTGATTTTGATTTTCCCGTAGAAGGCCTATGTATTTGGGAACCAACAGACATAGGTGATATCCCTATGTTGCTAAGTTGCATAGGGGTACAGGATCTCATCAGTTTATTTCTCTTATATTTGTGTTGGATTTTTGACAGGTATATCCAGGGTGACGATAGTTTGTATTCAGGAAGTATAACACTAGGCATAAACCTAGCAAAGTAGCTGACGGTTGGGAAGATTATCATTGCAATGAATTTCATGATTCATGCTTCTAAATTTCTGACTCGAGTAATTTATAAGATAATGCAGCGACAGCCTGGTTAGGGGAAGATTCAGTTTTAGTCAGCAGAAGCGTAGTATTAAGGGAATCTGTGATATCAGTATGAAGGGACTCTAAAATTCTCAAAGCAGAGAAGGCTGATGGAAGGGGTGGCCGGTGGCCATGTACAAGCATGGGCATTAGTTACAAATATAATCAAGCTCAAAGCCTATATGAAGAGAAATGATCGTTGTGCTCAAAAAGAAACACTAAATCTCTCATAAGAAAAGCATCAAGAGATTTAGCGAGATTAGACACAGTCTTGATTATGAAAAATAGTAATCAAGATGCATTTGAGAACGACCCCAAGTAGGAAACTAGCTGTGCGACCTTTACCAGTGACGCTCATCTAAAGAGATCTGTGAAAAATCATATTCCTGACAAAAAGTAGCTTAGCAAGTTTTGGTAAGAGCGCAACAAACGAAAGAAATAATTGCCAAAGTTCACGAGGCGCATCTCAAGTTGCTGCCATTAGTGAAGATCAAGTACAATAATAGCTAGAATGGTAATTACTTGGGGGTAAATATTGAGAATAAATCTCAAACTCTAAGTGACTAGAGACGATATAAAATACGGAACAGGGGGCTGCCGTGGCTAAACATTTAAAGCTATGGAACTGATATAATTTTAAAGCAATTTGATTGCTGATTTTGACACAATACAAAATGTAGCAGTTGCTAGCAACTAGTTGTTCTCAGAACAAAATTGAACTAAAAGACAAATAATGAAAAATTGCATTTATTGAATAGACTTGATTTGATATCACAAGTAAACGTTCCCCATTCGACACAATGAAGATTGGCTAGAGCGTAGATTGTTGAATATTGGGCAATCCCAACTGCAAGAGTCGCCGTGAAATCTTGAAATATCATTTATTTGACAATGATTATATATAATGTTTGATAGTTGAGTTTCGGTAATCATAGTTCGAAAATGTTGTTTTATTGTTTTAAACGTCATCGTTTTTCGAATTTGATGAAGTGTAATTATCATTCCTCGACGCATTTTGGTATTATTTAGTTCTTCGATTGTTATGCGAATCCGTATTTATGGAATGTGGAATATTTCAGAATATTTCTACATTTATTTCGAAATTGTTTCGTAAATGTTATTAGGAGATATATTATGATATATTGTCATAATATTATCTATGCTTCACAACACAAAATGTACAAAATCAACCTCTAAACATCTCCAGAACAGTCCTAGTAGACTTTCCGAACAGTCAACATCGCCCAGTCATATATGAAATAGGATGCCAGATCCCGATTATATGATCCATCCCTCGGCCAAGATGGAACTTCCTTATGACAAACTGGAAATTCTTTTCTGAAGAGATGGATAAACTAATCAGATGGATTCCAGCTTCACCAGAGAATTATGAACGATTTGTTGGTGCCATAATCTCAACTGCAATGAAGTGTATACCAAGGGGATATATTCCAGGATGGACCAATGAGTGTGAACAACTATATGAATCTTATGTGGCGGATGGTAATCCTGATTTAGCTCATGAACTTCTGCAGAATTTGAATGAAGCAAGAAGGGACAAATGGATAAAAGCAACAATGGAGTTGGATTTTAAGAAATCAAGCCGACAGTCCTGGAGCTTACTGAAGAAGTTGGGAGGAAGCAGTCCGCCAATTCGGGTAGATCAGCCAGTATCGCCAGATCAAATAGCCAACAGAATTTTCTCACTATCTAAAGCCCCTCGAGACAAAACTCACACACGAACAGTGAAAAAGGAGTCTAGGAACATTCGACAAGTGACACCTGATGACACACAATTCTCTCACGATGGAGGAACTTGAAACAGCTCTCAAGGACCTAAGATCAGGCAAGGCACCTGGTTTTGATGGGATACATCCTGAGTTCCTAATTAGATGTGGGAAAGAGACTAGAAAATGGCTGACCAAGTTTTTCTCATCCATCCTTAAATCAGGGTGCCTGCCAAAAGTCTTCAAAATCAACAAAGTTATAGCTGTTCTGAAACCAAACAAACCTTCGGATAAAGTAGAAAGTTACCGTCCAATAGCACTTCTCATCTGCTGCTATAAACTCCTTGAGAGACTTCTACTGAACAGGATAGGCCCACAAATCTTGGAAACCTTCCCGATGGAACAAGCAGGTTTCAGACCGAACAGGAGCTGCACAGACCAGGTTCTAAGCCTAACTACATACACTGAAGCCGGATTTCAGAAACAAGTTAAGACATCCGTAGCTTTTATCGATTTGACTGCTGCTTACGATACAGTTTGGAAAGAAGGACTCCTGTACAAATTGATCAGAGTCATCCCCTGTCGAACTACACAGAGATTACTTAGTAACATGTTCTCAGACAGACACTTCCAAGTAGTACAGGGTAATCGTATAAGTAAACAACGGAAACTCAATAATGGACTACCCCAGGGGTCAGTGCTATCTCCCGTACTTTTGAACCTATATATTTCTGACGTATCTGTAACCAGTGCAAGGAAGTTTAGATATGCTGATGATTTGGCTCTGGCTGTTCAACACAAGGAGTTCAAAACTGCTGAAAACATTCTAACCGATGATCTCAATGAACTACATGCATATTTCTCTGAGTGGAGACTCGTACCAAATCTTTCCAAAACCGAAGTCAGCAGTTTCCACTTAAACAACAGAACAGCGGACTATAAACTGGAAGTCTGAATGAACAACACTGTGCTTCCCTACCAGAGTCACCCAAAATATCTTGGAGTGACTCTGGATAGAATTCTATCCTTCAAGAAACATTTGGAAATTGCATCTCGAAAAGTAAGCACACGAAATAATCTCATCCAAAAACTTTGCAGCACTAGTTGGGGAGCATCAGCAGACACTCTTCGAACTTCTGCGCTCAGTTTAGTATATTCTACTGCTGAATATTGTGCGCCGATATGGATGAACTGCCCCCACGTAAAGAAGGTAGCCACTCAGCTCAAAATAGCCATGAGAACCATCTCTGGTTGTATAAGAGCTACTCCACTCTACTGGCTCCCGACACTCAGCCACATAGCCCCTGCGGTGTTAAGAAGACAGGATGCACTGAGGAAGGAATATTCTAAATAAATGAACAACCCTGCACTTCCAATCCATGACGACATTCCCACTCTGGCAAAAAACCGGCTCCGGTCTAGGAATCCACCCCTGCGACTGGCTCAACAACTTGCTGATAGTAATTTTAACATTAAAGCTAACTGGCGTGAAACATGGACTAGAAATGCCCCACCCGAAGTTCGTGACCTCATAGATCCTGTAAAAAAAATCAACGGCTTTGAACAACCTCGACATTTATGGAAGACCATTAACCGCATCCGTACAGGACATGGAGTTTGTGCGTACAACCTGCACAAATGGGGAAAGCGGCTAGACCCCTGCTGTGATTGTGGTTCACCAAATCAGACAATCAGGCACATTGTTGAAGACTGCAATATAAGAATATACCTAGGTGACCCTATCGACTTTTTCAGGGCTACACCATCGAGCCTTGACTGGATCAATTGTCTGGACATAAGGTTATAGGTCGATATCTGTGCTTTTATGTACTTATTATTATTACGATGTTGGCATGTCAAAGAACCCATTTGAATTCAGTAGGCCGATTTCATAATGGCAAAATAAATCTCGGGAGTTTCCGCCAGCACAAAGTTCCACATTTCTCTACTAGAAAGCGCTATTGTGTTCAAGGAGATTAGATATCTAACATCTAACCTCCTTGACTTTCATAGTCAAGGAACTACGAAATTCGACATGCAAGCTACCCTCTGGGTGTCAAATAGCAAAGCTTGCACCAGGCATCCGAGGCCATACGATATTTTTAAATTAATTATTATTATTATTATTATTATTATTATTATTATTATTATTATTATTAGTAATATTATTTGTTATTATGATTGTGTCTTTTGTGTTTCATGTGTAATGCCATACGCTAAATAAATATCTATTTAAATTTTTGGATTCAATATATATTTCGATTTGGTTCGATGTTGAACATAAATATTGTGTTAATCTTGATTGAAGCAAGGCATTGTTGATATCAAAGTCATATTGAGGTGATTTATAGTTCGTTATGCAATGCATATGTCTTGAAAACGCTAAACCAGCGATAAGTAGGAAGGAATACAAAAATGGAATTGGAATGTATCATCACAAATTTGTGATAGAAATTATATGAAGGATGTATTATTCCATAAGTTGTAACATTGAATGGAGAGCAAATGAAAAGTATTGCTATTAATATGATATTTATAAACTGACTATTATCTTAAAATAAATCCAGCGAGATAGTGGATATTTTAAATAATAATATTGTACAGTCATATTGGACTCGATGAGTTGAAATGAATCGCTAATAAAATGTATTGAAAATGAGATATTTAAGAAGCATTATGGAAGAGCCAAGAAGATAGTCTGCGAGCACGATGAAATGTATGTTATGCATAATCGATAGGAAGATTATTGTGGAATTAAGTAAGAGGAATGAAGAGGAAGTTTTATTGTGGTGAAGAGTAAGGAGGTTACGTAAACGTGTGTGATACTTAGAGATATTTGAATTCCGTGCAATATTTAAGCTGGAGAGGAAAGAAATGTCGGTAGGAGGATTTATGCGTGTAGTATGACGCCATGTAAGACTTGTTGTGAGTTAATGTAAGTATGGATATTTCAGCGAGGTTATAATGAAAGATAACGAGATATTAACGGCAATTAACGACAGTGTCGTCGATCAAAGCGATACAATACTGTATGTAAGCCCCGAACATGAATGTGAATAGGAATATTTAAAACCAATATTTAAATATTATTGAAGAGCCAAGGAGATAGTCTGATATACTATCATCTTAATCGTAATTGATGAAGATTAAGACTTATATGGATCTATAATTAGTTTAATTGTATGTTGCTCAGTTCATTTGATTTGACCAGCTTAAAGCAATAATACGAGAATAATGTAAAGAGTAAGGTGATACATAATATGATCGTAGAGGGAAGATGTATCGTTCTGACAACGATAAAATAAATAATGCTGTACATATTATATATTTAATAATAATAATAATAATAATAAGTGATGGATTTAAAGATTTGTATTAATGCATAGAATTCACAGGAAGAGGAATTAAGTATTTACGTATAAATTAGGGAATGAAATGTAAATAGAAGCAATCGCTCTACAAAGTTCAATTAACGAGTCTGAGTACAGTATGATCAATAAGTAGTTGCTGGTTTCAAGAATATTGATAAACGAGGTATCTATAGAACAAATAATATTTTACTCCATAAGGAGGGCATAATAAAGTCCCATTGCTGAAATTCACGGTATATATTTGCTTCTAGGTGAAGTTGTATTTGAAGTTAGAGGGTTTATTTTTTTTAAGTGAGTGATTTTTATTAAATTATTTATGGACATGTTTATATTTTTGTTGTCCTGCCTGAATAAATCTTAGCAGGCGCTTTTTATTTTGCCTGTTCATTTTATAGAAAGTATCGATCTCTTCATTTAATAATTAGCTACGGTGGTACTACTAGTTAGATACTGGCGTCCACGTAATTAACCGTTAACCTAGATGTTAGGCCCCTTAAAACAACGACAATTATTATATTTAATTAACCGTTCTTCCTCGAGATTCCGAGAATCTCTTCCCCCAATATTTGGTTGTAAGATTTGTATGTAACTAGGTAGTAGTACGATCGTATTTTTAATATCTATGCGCCAATTCAAATCCGCAGTGAATGAAGTGTGTCGAGAAAAACTACAAGTTACGGAGAGTAGCAAAATCAAACCTTGGATGACAGATAAAATTCTACAATTGATCGATTGCAGAAGACCTTTCAAGAATAATGACCCGATAAAGTACAGAGAATTGCAGAAATGAATACGGAAGGAAATCTTTACTGCCAAAGAACAACACCTTTCAAAGGAGTGTAGCGAGATAGAAGAACTGTGTGCAAAGCATGTCTCGTTCAACATGTATAAAAAGGTTAAGCAAGCAACTGGGATTTATAAGAGCAGAGCGATTGGGATTCTCAAAAATAGATATGGCATCATTCTCGCTAGTACTGAAGAGAAGTTGACAGAATGGAAGGACTACATTGAAACTCTATTCGAATACAACAGAAGTGTTGATCATGGTATTCGAACGGGCGATGGCATAGACATTACAAGAGCTGAAGTTGAACATGCCATAACAATATCGAAGAGTGGAAAGGCTCCAGGTCCAGATGAATTGCACTTTGAAATACTAAAGCATCTCAAGGATGAACGAGCTCTTTCCTTGCTGGTGGGTTTGTTCAATAACATTTATCAAAGTGGATACATACCACATGATAGGCTCAAATCAACTTTTATACCGATTCCCAAAAAGACCAATGCAACGTGCTGCAATTACTATAGAATGATCAGTTTAATGAGTCATGCCCTGAAGTTATTCCTTAAAATCCTGCACTTAAGGTTATATCATAAATGTGAGGAAAACATTGGTGGCACACAGTTTGGATTCAGGAGTGGTTTCGGAACTCGGGAGGCATTGCTCCGTCTTCAGGTGTTGATTCAACGATGCCGTGATGTTCGTGTCGATGTTTACATGTGTTTCATCGATTATGAAAAAGCCTTTGACACTGTTCAACACGATAAAATGATGAACATTTTATGTGACCTGGGACTAGATGGACGTGACATCCGATTAGTTGGAAATCTGTACTGGAATCAACGTGCTGTTGTACGTGTTGATGGTCAGCTGTCTGAAGAAGTATCGATTATGAAGGGAGTTCGCCAAGGTTGCATTCTTTCTCCACTTCTCTTCAACATCTATTCTGAAAAGATTTTCCAAGATGCTCTTGATGGAAAGTCTCAAGGAGTAGTAGTAAATGGATCTATCATTAATAACATCCGATATGCTGATGACGCTGTCATCCTTGCAATAGGTATGGATGATTTACAAACACTACTGTATTCTATTTCTGAAGAGAGTAACGCCATGGGATTACATTTAAATGTACAAAAAACTAAGTGGATGGTTGTTAGTAGAAACAAAGATGAAATTCAGGGCATTCTTACACTTGGTAATGTAAGAATTTGAAGGGTTTCATCATATAAATATTTAGGATGTCAAATCAATGATAACTGGGACTTAAATTAAGAAATTTGCTGTAGAATTGAGCAGGCCAGAAGTTCTTTCATGAAAATGAGGAAAGGTTTGATCAGCCGCGATTTAAGTCTGTCATTACGCACCCGACTGCTTCGATGCTACGTTTTTAGTGTCCTGCTCTATGGAGTTGAATCATGGACACTTACCGAGGTTTTAAATAAGAAACTGACAGTATTTGAATTGTGGACGTATCGCAGGATTTTCAGGATATCATGGACCGCTAAAGTCACAAATGTGGAAGTACTGCGGCTTATGAACAAAGACTTGGAAATTCTCAGTATCATCAAAAGGAGAAAACTAGAATACTTTGGTCATTTTATGCGCAACAACAAATACCACCTCTTGCAATTAATTATCCAAGGGAAGATTGATGGCATTAGGGGTCCAGGACGCAGACGAATATCCTGGCTAAAGAACTTAAGTCAGTGGTTTGGACTTAATACAGTGTCAGTGTTTAGAACAACAATTGACAAACAGCAGATCATGCTACTGATCGCCAATGTTCTTGGAGGACGAGTCACTTGAAGAAGAAGAAGAAGAATATGCGCCGAGAGATCCTTAACTTGCCATCTAGCAGGGAAATGTTGATTTTACTAGCTGGGGATCAGCGTCCCTTGCGATACCTTCCATCTTTCGAATTTAGGTGGTGGTTACGTGAATTTCGGGTACAGTACCAACTACGTAAAGCGTGTATTGAAGGAATATACCAACACTGATAGTCAGATGAAGCACTAAAAGAATTTGGTGACTCCTGGTACTTAGGAGGAAGTACGCACCAAGCGAAGGAGAAGCATAAAAGATGGGTGACATATGCTAACAACATATATAGATGCTGCTAGTGGGAGGTCATTTTGAAGTCATGGTCTGAAGCGTGGTGCTATATATATGTGAAACTTGGTTAATTCCTTCTGCAGAAAAGGGAAATAGAAGCATTTGAATGTGGTGTTGTTGGAGAATGTTGGAGATGGACGGCTAGATATAATAACAAAGAAAGGGTAATGAGATGAATGGGGGTTAGATGATTCTGGCGAGAGGTAATGAAAGGAAGAGTTAGGTAGGGCTCATATTATGCACCAGGAAAGCAAATTATTAGTAGTTCTGGAAGCAAGAGTAAAGGACATGAACTACTTGATATGCGTTAAGCAAGGTTAGAATATGTAAAACAGATTGCTCCGTTTGTAGGGTACAGGGGCTACGTAAAGACGAATGTTGTTTCTCTTAACAATGGGAGAAATGGAGTGCAGCAATGAAACCCAAACATCAACGATAACAAAAACAATCACAAACGCAACGACAACAGTAATGTATTCTTTTCACTCAGCATTTGAGCCGTTTTGCGATAGCTCAGGTCAGCAGGGATGCGAATGGTGCAAACTAAACACCTTGTCTTTAATTGCATCCGGCATGTGGAAATCTAACACCTTAGGATCGGAAGAATGTGTTGGCTAAGAAACAATCCCACCATGCTCATGGTTCTATGACCCAAAAAAATCCAACAAGACACACAGAAATTTCCGTTATATATAAATTCAATTGCAAAACATTCAGTTTGTATGAAAAGCATGTGGAATCACATCCCGACAATTCTTAAAGACTTATTTCCTGGTAGTGATGTTAATGAAAGTTGCTCCAATTATAATTTCACTACTTTGATCTCTATACCTTGACTATTGTTTAACTTCCTATATTAATGCACCATACTTCACACTCTTTGTACCAACTATTACAGGCTGTTATGTCCTAATACGTTGAATCTGGCTGAAATGAAGATATATGATGTTGGTAATACTGGAAGACAAAATACTAACTCTGCCTCTGGGGAACAAAGTTATATCAAGCAAAATTTGGTAACACATATTTCAAGCACTAGTACAATTAATCAACACTTGATAATCCATAAAGGCAAGAACGTTTATTCATGTAGCGTCTGCGAAGCCAAATTTACTCAAGAAGGTGCGTTGAAAAAACACATAATGCTCCATAGTAGCGAGAAGGCCTATTCATGTGCTGTGTGCAAAGTCAAATTAACTCGGAAAGAATCATTGAATCATCACATGCTAATCCATAGTGGCGAGAAGCCACATGTATGTATCGTGTGCCCAGCCAAATTTACTCGGAAAGAATCATTGAAACATCACATGCTAATCCATAGTGGCGAGAAGCCACATGTATGTATCGTGTGCCCAGCCAAATTTACTCAGAAAAGATATTTGAACCAACACATGCTAAACCATAGTGGCGACAAAGCATATTTATGTAGCGTGTGCCCGGCCAAATTTACTCTTAAAGGAACGCTGAATCGACACATGCTAATACATAGTGGCAAGAAGCAATATTCATGCGCCGTGTGCCCTGCCAAATTTGCTCACGGATCGCGCTTGTATAAACACATGCTAACCCATAGTGGCAAAAACACATATTTATGTAGCGTGTGCCCGGCCAAATTTACTCTTAAGAAAACATTGAATCGACACATGCTAATACATAGCGGCGTGCAGCAATATTCATGCGCCGTGTGCCTAGCCAAATTTGCTCACGGATCGCCCTTTTATAAACACATGCATACCCATAGTGGCGCGAGCAGTGTGCCCAGCCAAATTTACCCAGAAAATAAATTTGAATCGCCACATGCTAATCCATAATGAAGAGAAAAGATATTCATGTAGCGTGTGCAAAGCCATATTTTCCCGGAGGGATTATTTGAACGGACACATGCTAATCCATAAAGACGAGGAAGGACAATCATTTAGCGTCTGAAAAGCCAAATTTACTGGAGAGAAACCTTGTATCCACGCATGCTGATCCATAGTGGCGAAAGGGCTTTTTCATGTGATGAGTTCAAAGCCCAATTTACTCAGAGATGAACATTGAATCAACGCATGCTTATCTACAATGGCGAGAAGGCTATTCTGTGCCGTCTACGAAGACAAATTTACTTAGAGAAGAATTTTGAATCAACATATGGTAATCCATAGTGGCGAGAAGCTATATGCACGTGCCGTGCGTGCAGCCCAAGTTACTTAGATATCAGGTTTGAATAATCATGGAATAATTCATAATGGCGAGAAGCTATATTCATGTAGTGTATACGAAGCCAATTTTATCCAAAAAGTAAATTTGAAGCGCCACATGTTAATCCATATTGCGGAAAAAGCAAATTCATGTCCCTTGTGCGAAACCTACTTTGCTCTAAAGGAATATTTGATTTCACACATCCGACTAGATATTGGAGAACAGCCATATTCCTATAACGTGTGCGATGACAAGTTTACCCGAGGACTTAATTTGAAGATTAATTTCAATCCACAGCCGCGAGAAGCTTGAATAGAGTACCTCCTGCGAAGTAAAAGTTACTCTCAAACAAGATTTTTGAACAAACATCCTAAACCATAAATGACTAAAAACTTTCCCATGTATTAAATGCGTTTAAGACAAAGCTGCTAGGGGACCTTGAAAGACACAATTTCTAATAATATGCATATTCATGTAGCAAATGATATTGGAATTGAAACATTATTAATCCTGATGGTGTTGTTGTTTCCTCCCTACCAAATTCCTCTGTAAATTAGCCGTATCCAGAAACATCTCTTTACATTTGTTCCTCTATCTCCCCGTCTTGTATTCATCATGCTCTTGTAACACCACACTTCTAAATCTCCTTTTCTCTTATTTTCTGCTGCCCCAACAGTCCTTGTTTCGATTCCTTCGAGTGCCACCACCCAGAAGAACTGTTTTTTTTACTGCAATCTATATTTAACTAGCTGAAGTACCCGTGCTTCGCTACGCGTCATAAGTAAATTAAAATGTGAAGGTGACAGTTAAAACAGGGGACAGGCGAGGTGCTGCGCAGAGGGAGATTAAGGATGGAATATTTTGTCATACTACACCGCTCGGCGTTGACCTTGTTTTATAGCACAAATTTAGGTTTTACTCGCTAACCGTAGAGATACCTTACGGATAGAAAATGTAATTTTAAACCTCGTATATGCCATCAAAAGTTTCCTATTTCTTAGCGTTATCGTTTTATTTGAAATGGAAATATGAAAGTTTGAAACCAAAGGGTGTAGTGACGTCACTAAAATGGTCGCCATATTTAAATAGTGCAAAGTACTCTAATCAAAATTAACCTGTAAGTTAACCAGGTAAATCAGCTACTTCCATGTAAAATTCATGTAAATCGTACCAGTGGTACTTGCATGATTGAGTAATACACGGACACATACCATCTCATTTTTAGCCTCGCTTCGCTCGCGTCATAGTCGTGTCATATTGTTAATCAATGAAATGTAGGTTTAACCCTGTTAACACCCCTTTATAACCTGAATATCCAAAAATCCTTCCATAGTAGACGTTTTCGACACACAACAAACATATCTCCAAAATAACATTCTTCTAACTTTAATAGTTTTTTTTGGTCGATAAGAGTGAATATCCAAAAATCCTTCCTTAGTGGACGTTTTTCTTCCAGAATTTCACCCCTGCCCATAGGCCCCTTAAATTGCATTTATGAAAAAACGGTCGAACACCTATTTATTTTATTTATTTGTTTATTTTTGAGCTGATTGACTTCCTCCGAGTTTCAAACTACTCGCCTATGTCGTTTAAGAGATACACGCTCCGTTAGGAATCTTTCAACCCCCACTTTTCATCCCTTTCACCTCATAATATACACTACATCGAAAAACCCTTTGACATGTGTCAGCTTATTTTTAATGATTAGTATATATGCCAAGTATCACATCCCCAAATGAAACCACTCGTGAGATATTGTTATTCAATGAAATGCACGTTTACCCCCTTAACACTTCTTTAGAACCTGAATATCCAAAACTCTTTCCTTAGTGGTCGTTTTCGACATACAACGAACATATCCCCAGAATTTCATGTTTCTAACTTCAATGATTTTGGCTGGGCGTTGATGAGTGAGTGAGTCAGTCAGGACATTTTCTTTTATTTATTTTTGATGATTTCACCCCTCCCCATGAACCCCTTAAATTGGATTTATGAAACAAATGGTCGAACACCTATTTACTTATTTAAAGCTGTTTTCCACCTGAGTTTGATGAGTGAGTGAGTCAATCAGCTAGGACACTTTCTTTCCTGTATTTTCCCCCAGAATTTCACCCCTCTCCAAGGGCCCCTTAAATTGGATTGATGGAAAAACGGTCGAACACCTATTTACTTGTAATTTAAGCTGTTTTTACCGCCGGATTTCAAACTTCTCACCTATGTCGTTTAAGAGATACACGCTCCGTTGTGAATCCCTCAACCCCCAATTTTAACCCCTTTCACTTCGTAATATACACCACATCGATAAACCCTTAGATATATGTCTGATTATTTTTAATGATTAGTTTATATACCGAATATCACATCCCCAAAGAAACAACTCATGAAATATCATTATTCAATGAAATGAACTTTTACCCCCTTAACACCTCTTTAAAACCCGAATAACAAAAATTATTCCTTAGTTGACGATTTCGACATACAGCGAACATATTCCCAAAATTTCATGTTTCCAACTTTAATAGTTTTCGCTGGGCGTGATGGGTGAGTGAGTCAGACAGGACATTTTCTTTCAATTATTTTTGCCAGAATTTCATCCCTCCCCAAGGGCCTCTTAAATTGGATTGATGAAAAAACGCTTAAACACCTATTAACTTATTTCTTAAGCTGTCTTTTTCCCCTGGCTTTGATGAGTGAGTGAGTTAGTCAGTCAGTTAGGACACTTTCTCTCCTTTTTCTCCCCAGAATTTCACCCCACTCCAATGGCCCCTTAAATTAATTTATGAAAATACGGTCGAACACCGATTTACTTACTTTTTAAGCTGATTTTTTTTCGCTGAGTTTCAAATTTCTCGCCTATGTCGTTTGAGAGATACACGCTCCGTTAGGAATCCTTCAACGCCCACTTTTCACCCCTTTCACCTTATAGTATACACCACATCGAAAAACCCTCAGACACGTGTCTTCTTACTTTTTAATGATGAGTTTATATGCCGTGTATCACATCCCCCAATGAAACCAATCGGGAGATATTGTTATTCAATTAAATGCAGGTTTAACCCCCTTAAGACCCCTTTAGAACCTGAATATCCGAAAATCCTCCCTTAGTAGACGGTTTTGACTTGCAATGAACATATCCCCATGCTGGCATGTTTCTAACTTCAATAATTTTGCCTGGGCGATGATGAGTGAGTGAGTGAGTCAGGACATTTTCTTTCAATTTTCCTTTTCAGAATTTCAACCCTCCCCATGATCCCCTGATATTTGATTTATGAAAAAACTGTCGAACAGCTATTTACTTACTTTAAAACAGTTTTCCCCTGAGCTTGATGAGTGAGTCAGTCAGTCAATCAGTTAGGACACATTCTTTCCTGTTTTTTTTTCTTCAGAATTTCACCCCTCCCCATGGGCCCCTTAAATAGGATTTATGAAAAAAAAAACGGTCAATAAAATATTTACTTCTTTTTTATGTTGATGTTTTTCGCTGAGTTTCAAATTCCTCGCCTATGTCGTTTAAGAGATACATGCTCCGTTAGGATTCATTCAATCCCCACTTTTCACCCCTTTCACCTCATAATATACACCACATCGAAAAACCCTCAGACACGTGTCTTCTTATTTTTAGCCTATTTTCAATTTTGAAAAAATAGGCTTATGAGATCACCTTTTGTCCGTGTGTGTGTGCGTGTGTGTGTGTAAGGTGTGTGTGTGTGTCTCCCTAATAAAATCTAAACGGCTGGAGCGATTTCAATGAAACTCGGTAAGTTCATAGCACTATTTCCGGCGACCTCGACCGTGCCCTTCAAATTTTGTTACGTCTCACCAATCCAACATGGCGGCTGTGCGAAATATTTCACTAGCATTCAATATCTCCGAAACTATTGCTGATATCGCCCTGAAATTGTGTACGGTGATAAAGGGCACTAATTGAAGTTCACCTATGAGACTTTCAAAAACCTGGTGACTACAAAACCAACATGGCGGTCAAGCGAATTTGAGACTTTTAAACAGACATTTCTCGCGATTTAACTATCCAGACGTAATGCAACTTGGTTCAGCAATTGTTTATACACTTTGTAATGCACTGGAGTCTAATTTAGTTCAATTGTTTACATAACCTCAAAATGGCGGCTGGTCGAAATATTTCACTGACATTCTATATCTCCGAAACTATTACAGATATCATCATGCAATTTTGTACGGTGGTAAAGGGTACTGATACAAGTTTACCTATGTATATTTCATAAACCTGTAAAGTACAAAACGAACATGGCGCCCAAGCGAATTTGAAATATCTTAATAGACTTCTCTCGTGATTTAACTCTCTGAGCGCAGTGAAATGTGGTACAGTAAATGATTTTGCAGATTGTAATGCACTGCCATCTAATTTAATTCAATTGTTTACATAACCTCAAGATGGCGGCTGTGCGAAATTTTGAAATTACGTTTTTATTCTTGTGTCGTAATCATGCGATCGAAGTGAAAGTTTGAATAATGAAGCTAGGCAATAATTGTCCTTGAATAGTACATAACTCTATGGCCTATACATATAACAATCCTAAATGGCGAGCTTCCGAAATATTTAGACGGTTCTCAATATCTATGAATCTTTTACAGCAACCAAACTGAATTTTTTATGTTCATAGAGACTATGAACATATGTTCACCTATAGGACTTTCAGTAACCTGGTGAGCACAAATCCAACATGGCGGCGACGCGATGTATAAATATTTAAATGGACGTTTCTCGCGAATTAACTATCCGAGTGCCGTGAAACGTTGCATGTTAAATGCTTATACAAATGTTGATCCACTGGCAAGTAATTTATTTCAATTGTTTGCATAATCACAAGATGGCTGGTGTGCGTACTTTTAAAATCTCGTTTTTACTTCTTGTGTTCTAATCATGCGATTGAAGTTTGAATACCACACGTACACAATAATCTTAATATAATAGTACAAGGATAAAAATCCATCCTGGCGACCATCTGAAATATTTAGACGGTTCTCAATATCTACGAATCTGTTACATCAATTAAACTGAAATTTTGTATGTTGATAGAGACAATTAGCATGAGCAGGATATATGAAAATAGGCTGTATAGTTCTTCACGGAACTACTTGTTAATGATGAGTTTATATGCCGAGTATCACATCCCCCAATGGAACCAATCGGGAGATATTGGTATTCAATGAAATGCAGGCCTACCCCCTTATCACCCCTTAAGAACTTGAATATCCACAAATCCTCACTGAATGTGCATTTGAGGCCCTTGAGGAAGCTGCATGCTAAATTTCATTCCAATCCGTTCGGTGGTTTCTGAGATTTCGCGATGAATGTATGAGTGAGTGAGAGAGTGAGTGGTATTTGACTAATATATAGTAGATAGTGTCAAGTCTAGTTTATGCTAAACTCGGTTGAATGTGCTGTGCGAGCAGTTGAGTAAAGAACGGGATTTCAAGTAAAGATCCTCATTTTCTATACCGGTAGTGCAGAGCGCAACTCGTATCCAGTCGGCCGTGTCTCGACTTGAACTACTGTATGTTGCCATGGAAACTATCTGCCTTGCCATTCTTTCATGAGTATATTTTATGATTTGATTAGCCTGTGCTTGAGTGCTTAAGGGCCGAAATCATCAGAATGAGAAAGAATATCGACAATTTATGTAGCCAGCGGTTCCTTCTGGGTCCTTAACTATGTGTAAGCAAAATTTGGTTGAGATGGGTGGAACGGTGTAGATTTGTATACGAAACCAACCCACCCACCCACCCACATACATACATACATACATACAGACTTTCACTTTTATATACAAGATATGAATGAAATAATTGTATGTATAAAAGTCTTCCTTACCCGAGGGAACCTACTTTTCATATCCTCATTGCTTCGTCAATCACTGTTAACTAAGTGGAAAGAGTCTCCTACATACTTAAGCTTTGCACCTGCCTATTTGACGTCAATAGGGCTTTGACATTTCCTACCTCAATATCTTTTTATATGTTATAATTCTCTTTCTGAAGAGGGAGTACATAACCTTCTAAATTCATTGAAATACATTCATATATAGTCTATGATGAGAATGTCAATATAAAAGCTCAAAGTTGAGAGTATTTCTCGTTGAATTTTTAATTCTAACCAGATCTTTTTTTCTAATTTTTTCATTGCTAGTTCAATGTTTAGTTAGATAATTATGGGTGATAAACTGCAGCCATGCCTTACACCTGTATGAATACTAAATGCTCTCTTATGTTCTTCAGCTTGCCGTCTGATTTCTGTATAGATTGAAGATCACACTCCTTTACCTGTCCTTATTTCCAGTTATTTTCAGAATGACAAACAACTTGCTCCAATCAGCGTTATTAAAAGCCTTTTCACTGTCTTCAAATGCCATAAAAGTTCTTTTATAATTACTTCTTCTACCTTCCAAGTTCAACCAAAGACTTACTACCGATTGCCTAGCTCCTACGTCTCTCCTCTGACAAAATTGATCTTCACCAAATTCGCCTTCTGTCTGCCTTTCCATCTTGTAAATTATTCTAGTCTGGTTCTTTAAAACATGAGCGACCACGCTAATTGTACTAAAAACTTCCCATTTATCAGCTTCTGTAATCTTCGGTATAGGGATGATAACATTCTCATTAACCTCAAGGAGTACCTCATCTGTCTCATAAATGCTACATCCAAACAAAATAATCTGGGCCCGCCTTCAGTGAGCAACTAAGTCAGTATATCATCTATTCCTGGTGTCTTGTTACTGCTTAAGTCTCCCAGTGTTCTATCAAATTTAGATCTCCATATTAAATGTACTTTCTTATCGCCATAACATCCTCATCACCTTCGAGAACATGATTCTCAATCTGTTTTCCTCTATAAAAATGCTCTATATAAACATTCCGACACTTAACCTATTATTCTCTATCTGCTTTACATCTGATTGTGAGTCTTTTGATAAGCTGTAACTACGTTTCCTACCTTCAGACAAATTTCAGACGTCTAAATTCTGCTCTCCTAATTTCATCTCTTGCATTCTTGATTTTCCGCCTTTCATACATTATTCAAATAAACAGACTGATTCACCAGCCCCTTATATTGTTCGGAAAGCAGAAACCCCACTAACGCGTATACCATAGCCATCCTAGAAACATTCGTACCTGCCCCTTTTAGGCCTTAGTAGAACTTGACCGTTGAACATAGTAGAAATCATTAGCAGCAGTGTTATTCCAATAACATCAAACATAATGCATGATTAAAATGATCACAGCTACAAATAACACCACCTCATGTTCGGACAAGAAGTGTCTACGAATGGATTCTATACGTGCCAGCAATACACCATGCCTCTCAGTAGATAAGGTGGCTAAATCAAGCATTTTTGAAGTAACTTCAGGCATGTTGTTAGGAAGCATGTCCAAATCCCGATCTAGTACATATTATTTTGCTTAATGTCGTTTATAGTGCAGATATTATGTGCGCATATCTATATGTTTCAACGAGTGATTTCCTATCCGGTCCTGAAAAGGACCATTTTTTCCGATGATACGAAGCCAGGTTGGATGTCGATATACTGATCTGTAGACCGAAAGCAAGGTAGGCCTATCCTGTATATTCAGGGCAGCAAGTGTTCGAAGTGTTGAACACATCGGTTTCAAGGAAAACTCAGACTCACTCAGGCGACCGCACGAGTCAAGTCAAAGTTCTCTGTAATATCGGGTTGTAAACTATTCCTCATTCCTCATTCCTACGCTGTGTCATGTCACAGCCTTCTGTAACGCCGGGATGTAAACCAGTCTTCATTCTTACGTTTGACAAATATAAAAAGTATTAATTGATCGACTTATGGAAAAAACCGGAGTGTATTGAGTTCATTAGACAGTTAACATGACTTTTCTCATTAAAGAAGTGCTATGAGAAACTTTCGATACTAGAGAAGAAAACTACTGACTGAATGAGGGTGATGAATTAATGTACACAAACAAAATAAAGTGTTATATTGGCTTTCTAGGTTTATGCCTTGTCTTGTGTGGGGTTTATGCCTTGTCTTGTGTGGGGTTTATGCCGTGTCATGTGTGGGGTTTATGCCGTGTCTTGTGTGGGGTTTATGCCGCGTCTTGTGTGGGGTTTATGCCGTGTCTTGTGTGGGGTTTATGCCGTGTCGTGTGTAGGGTTTATGCCGTGTCTTGTGTGGGGTTTATGCCGTGTCGTGTGTAGGGTTTATGCCGCGTCTTGTGTGGGGTTTATGCCGTGTCTTGTGTGGGATTTCTGCCGCGTCTTGTGTGGGGTTTATGCCGTGTCGTGTGTAGGGTTTATGCCGTGTCTTGTGTGGGGTTTATACCGTGTCTTGTGTGAGGTTTATGCCGTGTCCTGTGTGGGGTTTATGCCGTGCCGTGCGTAGGGTTTATGCCGTGTCTTGTGTGGGGTTTATGCCGTGTCTTGTTTGGGGTTTATGCCGTGTCTTGTGTGGGGTTTCTGCCGCGTCTTGTGTGGGGTTCATGCCGTGCCTTGTGTCGGGTTTATGCCGTGTCTTGTGTGGGGTTTATGCCGTGTCTTGTATGGGGTTTATGCCGTGTCATGTGTGGGGTTTATGCCGTGTCTTGTGAAGGGTTTATCCCGAGTCTTGTGTGGGGTTTATGCCGTGTCTTGTGTGGGAATTATGCCGTGTATTGTGTGGGGTTTATGCCGTGCCTTGTGTGCGGGGTTATGCCGTGCTTTGTGTGGGGTTTTTGCCCTGTCTTGCGTGGGGTTTATGCCGTGTCTTGCGTATGCTCTATGCCGTGTCTTGCGAGGGGTTTATGCCGTGTCTTCTGCGGGGTTTATGCCGTGTCTTGTGTGGAGTTTATGCCGTGTCTTGTGTGGGGGTTTATTCCGTGTCTTGTGTGGGTTATGCCGTGTCTTGCGTGGGGTTTATGCCGTGTCTTGTGTGGGGTTTATGCCGTATCTTGTGTGGGGTTTATGCCATGCCTTGTGCGGGGTTTATGCCGTGTCTTGTGTGGGGTTTATGCCGTGCCTTGTGCGGGGTTTATGCCGTGTCATGTGTGGGGTTTATGCCGTGCCATGTGTGGGGTTTATGCCGAGTCTTGTGTGGGGTTTATGCGTGTCATGTGTGGGGTTTATGCCGTGTCGTGTGAAGGGTTTATCCCGAGTCTTGTGTGGGGTTTATGCCGTGTCTTGTGTGGGAATTATGCCGTGTCTTGTGTGGGGTTTATGCCGTGCCTTGTGTGTGGGGTTATGCCGTGCTTTGTGTGGGGTTTTTGCCCTGTCCTTCGTGGGGTTTATGCCGTGTCTTGCGTATGCTTTATGACGTGTCTTGCGAGGGGTTTATGCCGTGTCTTATGTGGGGTTTATGCCGTGTCTTGTGTGGGGTTTATGCCGTGTCTTGTGTTAGGGTTTATTCCATATCTTGTGTGGGTTATGCCGTGTCTTGCGTGGGGTTTATGCCGTGTCTTGCGTGAGGTTTATGCCGTGTCTTCTGTGGGGTTAATGCCGTGTCTTGTGTGGGGTTTATGCCGTGTCTTGTGTGGGTTTTACGCCGTGTCTTGCGTGGGGTTAATGCCGTGTCTTGTGTGGGGTTAATGTCGTGTCTTGTGTGGGGTTTATGCCGCTGCCTTGTGTGGGATTTATGCCGTGCCTTGTGTGGGGTTTATGCCGTGTCTTGTGTGGGGTTTATGCCATGCCTTGTGTGGGGTTTATGTCGTATCTTGTGTGGGGTTTATGCCGTTTCTTGTGTGGGGTTTATGCCGTGTCTTGTGTGGGGTTTATGCCGTGCCTTGTGTTAGGTTTATGCTGTGTCTTGTGTTAGGTTTATGGCGTGTCTTGTGTGGGGTTCATGCTGTGTCTTGTGTGTGGTTCATGCCGTGCCTTGTGTCGGGTTTATGCCGTGTCTTGTGTGGGCTTTATGCCGTGCCTTGTGTGGGGTTTATGCCGTGCCTTGTGTGGGGTTTATGCCGTGTCTTGTGTGGGGTTTATGCCGTGCCTTGTGTGTGGTTTATGCCGTGTCTTGTGTGGGGTTTATGCCGTGTCTTGTGTGGGGTTCATGCCGTGCCTTGTGTCGGGTTTATGCCGTGCCTTGTGTGGGGTTTATGTCGTGTCTTGTGTGGGATTTATGCCGTGTCTTGTGTGGGTTTTATGCCGTGTCTTGTGTGGCAATTATGCCGTGTCTTGTGTGGGGTTTATGCCGTGTCTTGTGTGGGGTTTGTGCCGTGCCTTGTGTGGGGTTTATGCCGTGTCTTGAGTGGGGTTTATGCCGTGTCTTGTGTGGGGTTTATGCCGTGCCTTGTGAGGGGTTCATGCCGTGCCTTGTGTCGGGTTTATGCCGTGTCATGTGTGGGGTTTATGTCGTGTCTTGTGTGGGGTTTATGCCGTGCCTTGTGTGGGGTTTATGCCGTGTCTTGTGAGGGGTTTATGCTGTGTCTTGTGTGGGGTTCATAACGTGCCTTGTGTCGGGTTTATGCCGTGTCATGTGTGGGGTTTATGTCGTGTCTTGTTTGGGGTTTATTCCGTGCCTTGTGTTGGGTTTATGCCATGTCTTGTGTGGGGTTTATGCCGTGTCTTGTGTGGGGTTCATGCCGTGCCTTGTGTCGGGTTTATGCCGTGTCTTGTGTGGGGTTTATGCCGTGTCTTGTATGGGGTTTATGCCGTGTCTTGTGTGGGGTTTATGCCGTGTCTTGTGTGGGGTTCATGCCGTGTTTTGTGTGGGAATTATGCCGTGTCTTGTATGGGATTTGTGCCGTGTCTCGTGTGGGGTTTATGCCGTGTCTTGTGTGGGAATTATGCCGTGTCTTGTGTGGGGTTGTGCCGTGTCTTGTGTGGGGTTTATGCCCTGCCTTGTGTGGGGGGTTATGCCGTGCTTTGTGTGGGGTTTATGCCGTGTCTTGCGTGGGGTTTATGCCGTGTCTTGCGTGGGCTTTATGCCTTGTCTTGCGTGGTGTTTATGCCGTGTCTTCTCTGGGGTTTTTGCCGCGTCTTGGGTGGGGTTTATGCCGTGTCTTGTTTGGGGGTTTATTCCATGTCTTGTGTGGGTTATGCCGTGTCTTGCGAGGGGTTTATGCCGTGTCTTGCGCGGGGTTTATGCCGTGTGTTGCGTGGGGTTTATGTCGTGTCTTCTGTGGGGTTAATGCCGTTTCTTTTGTGGGGTTTATGCCGTATCTTGTGTGGGGTTTATGCCGTGTCTTGCGTGGGGTTTATGCGGTGTCTTGTGTGGTTGTTTATGCCGTGTCTTGTGTGGGGTTTATGCCGTGTCTTGTGAGGGGTTTATGCCGTGTCTTGTCTGGTGTTTATGCCGCGTCTTGAGTGGTGTTTATGCCGTATCTTGTGTGCGGTTTATGCCGTGTCTTGTGTGGGGTTTATGTCGTGTCTTTTGTGGGGTTTATGCCGTGCCTTGTTGAAGTTTATGCCGTGTCTTGTGTGTGGTTTATGCCGTGCCTTGTTTGGGGATCATGCCGTGTCTTGTGTGGGGTTCATGCCGTGTCTTCTGTGGGGTTTATGCTGCGTCTTGGGTGGGGTTTATGCCGTGTCTTGTTTGGGGGTTTATTCCATGTCTTGTGTGGGTTATGCCGTGTCTTGCGAGGGGTTTATGCCGTGTCTTGCGCGGGGTTTATGCCGTGTGTTGCGTGGGGTTTATGTCGTGTCTTCTGTGGGGTTAATGCCGTTTCTTTTGTGGGGTTTATGCCGTATCTTGTGTGGGGTTTATGCCGTGTCTTGCGTGGGGTTTATGCGGTGTCTTGTGTGGTTGTTTATGCCGTGTCTTGTGTGGGGTTTATGCCGTGTCTTGTGAGGGGTTTATGCCGTGTCTTGTCTGGTGTTTATGCCGCGTCTTGAGTGGTGTTTATGCCGTATCTTGTGTGCGGTTTATGCCGTGTCTTGTGTGGGGTTTATGCCGTGTCTTTTGTGGGGTTTATGCCGTGCCTTGTTGAAGTTTATGCCGTGTCTTGTGTGTGGTTTATGCCGTGCCTTGTTTGGGGATCATGCCGTGTCTTGTGTGGGGTTCATGCCGTGTCTTCTGTGGGGTTTATGCTGCGTCTTGGGTGGGGTTTATGCCGTGTCTTGTTTGGGGGTTTATTCCATGTCTTGTGTGGGTTATGCCGTGTCTTGCGAGGGGTTTATGCCGTGTCTTGCGCGGGGTTTATGCCGTGTCTTGCGTTGGGTTTATGCCGTGTCTTCTGTGGGGTTAATGCCGTGTCTTTTGTGGGGTTTATGCCGTATCTTGTGTGGGGTTTATGCCGTGTCTTGCGTGGGGTTTATGCCGTGTCTTGTGTGGCTGTTTATGCCGTGTCTTGTGTGGGGTTTATGCCGTGTCTTGTGAGGGGTTTATGCCGTGTCTTGTCTGGTGTTTATGCCGCGTCTTGAGCGGTGTTTATGCCGTATCTTGTGTGCGGTTTATGCCGTGTCTTGTGTGGGGTTTATGCCGTGTCTTTTGTGGGGTTTATGCCGTGCCTTGTTGAAGTTTATGCCGTGTCTTGTGTGGGGTTTATGCCGTGCCTTGTGTGCGGTTTATGCCGTGCCGTGTGTGGGGTTAATGTCGTGTCTTGTGTGGGGTTTATGCCGTGCCTTGTGTGGGGTTTATGCCGTGTCTTGTGTGGGGTTTATGCCGTGCCTTGTGTGTGGTTTATGCCGTGTCTTGTGTGGCAATTATGCCGTGTCTTGTGTGGGGTTTATGCCGTGTCTTGTGTGGGGTTTGTGCCGTGCCTTGTGTGGGGTTTATGCCGTGTCTTGAGAGGGGTTTATGCCGTGTCTTGTGTGGGGTTTATGCCGTGCCTTGTGAGGGGTTAATGCCGTGTCTTGTGTGGGGTTTATGCCGTGTCATGTGTGGGGTTTATGCCGTGTCTTGTGTGGGGTTTCTGCCGCGTCTTGTGTGGGGTTCATGCCGTGCCTTGTGTCGGGTTTATGCCGTGTCTTGTGTGGGGTTTATGCCGTGTCTTGTATGGGGTTTATGCCGTGTCATGTGTGGGGTTTATGCCGTGTCTTGTGAAGGGTTTATCCCGAGTCTTGTGGGGGGTTTATGCCGTGTCTTGTGTGGGGTTTATGCCGTGTCTTGTGTTAGGGTTTATTCCATGTCTTGTGTGGGTTATGCCGTGTCTTGCGTGGGGTTTATGCCGTGTCTTGCGTGATGTTTATGCCGTGTCTTCTGTGGGGTTAATGCCGTGTCTTGTGTGGGGTTTATGCCGTGTCTTGTGTGGGTTTTATGCCGTGTCTCGCGTGGGGTTTATGCCGTGTCTTGTGTGGGGTTAATGTCGTGTCTTGTGTGGGGTTTATGCCGTTGCCTTGTGTGGGATTTATGCCGTGCCTTGTGTGGGGTTTATGCCGTGTCTTGTGTGGGGTTTATGCCATGCCTTGTGTGGGGCTTATGTCGTATCTTGTGTGGGGTTTATGCCGTTTCTTGTGTGGGGTTTATGCCGTGTCTTGTGTGGGGTTTATGCCGTGCCTTGTGTTAGGTTTATGCCGTGTCTTGTGTGGGGTTTATGGCGTGTCTTGTGTGGGGTTCATGCTGTGTCTTGTGTGTGGTTCATGCCGTGCCCTGTGTCGGGTTTATGCCGTGTCTTGTGTGGGCTTTATGCCGAGCCTTGTGTGGGATTTATGCCGTGCCTTGTGTGGGGTTTATGCCTTGTCTTGTGTGGGGTTTATGCCGTGCCTTGTGTGTGGTTTATGCCGTGTCTTGTGTGGGGTTTATGCCGTGTCTTGTGTGGGGTTCATGCCGTGCCTTGTGTCGGGTTTATGCCGTGCCTTGTGTGGGGTTTATGTCGTGTCTTGTGTGGGATTTATGCCGTGTCTTGTGTGGGTTTTATGCCGTGTCTTGTGTGGCAATTATGCCGTGTCTTGTGTGGGGTTTATGCCGTGTCTTGTGTGGGGTTTGTGCCGTGCCTTGTGTGGGGTTTATGCCGTGTCTTGAGTGGGGTTTATGCCGTGTCTTGTGTGGGGTTTATGCCGTGCCTTGTGAGGGGTTCATGCCGTGCCTTGTGTCGGGTTTATGCCGTGTCATGTGTGGGGTTTATGTCGTGTCTTGTGTGGGGTTTATGCCGTGCCTTGTGTGGGGTTTATGCCGTGTCTTGTGAGGGGTTTATGCTGTGTCTTGTGTGGGGTTCATGCCGTGCCTTGTGTCGGGTTTATGCCGTGTCATGTGTGGGGTTTATGTCGTGTCTTGTTTGGGGTTTATTCCGTGCCTTGTGTTGGGTTTATGCCATGTCTTGTGTGGGGTTTATGCCGTGTCTTGTGTGGGGTTCATGCCGTGCCTTGTGTCGGGTTTATGCCGTGTCTTGTGTGGGGTTTATGCCGTGTCTTGTATGGGGTTTATGTCGTGTCTTGTTTGGGGTTTATTCCGTGCCTTGTGTTGGGTTTATGCCATGTCTTGTGTGGGGTTTATGCCGTGTCTTGTGTGGGGTTCATGCCGTGCCTTGTGTCGGGTTTATGCCGTGTCTTGTGTGGGGTTTATGCCGTGTCTTGTATGGGGTTTATGCCGTGTCTTGTGTGGGGTTTATGCCGTGTCTTGTGTGGGGTTCATGCCGTGTTTTGTGTGGGAATTATGCCGTGTCTTGTATGGGATTTGTGCCGTGTCTCGTGTGGGGTTTATGCCGTGTCTTGTGTGGGAATTATGCCGTGTCTTGTGTGGGGTTATGCCGTGTCTTGTGTGGGGTTTATGCCCTGCCTTGTGTGGGGGGTTATGCCGTGCTTTGTGTGGGGTTTATGCCGTGTCTTGCGTGGGGTTTATGCCGTGTCTTGCGTGGGCTTTATGCCTTGTCTTGCGTGGTGTTTATGCCGTGTCTTGCGCGGGGTTTATGCCGTGTCTTGCGTTGGGTTTATGCCGTGTCTTCTGTGGGGTTAATGCCGTGTCTTTTGTGGGGTTTATGCCGTATCTTGTGTGGGGTTTATGCCGTGTCTTGCGTGGGGTTTATGCCGTGTCTTGTGTGGCTGTTTATGCCATGTCTTGTGTGGGGTTTATGCCGTGTCTTGTGAGGGGTTTATGCCGTGTCTTGTCTGGTGTTTATGCCGCGTCTTGAGCGGTGTTTATGCCGTATCTTGTGTGCGGTTTATGCCGTGTCTTGTGTGGGGTTTATGCCGTGTCTTTTGTGGGGTTTATGCCGTGCCTTGTTGAAGTTTATGCCGTGTCTTGTGTGGGGTTTATGCCGTGCCTTGTGTGCGGTTTATGCCGTGCCGTGTGTGGGGTTAATGTCGTGTCTTGTGTGGGGTTTATGCCGTGCCTTGTGTGGGGTTTATGCCGTGTCTTGTGTGGGGTTTATGCCGTGCCTTGTGTGTGGTTTATGCCGTGTCTTGTGTGGCAATTATGCCGTGTCTTGTGTGGGGTTTATGCCGTGCCTTGTGTGGGGTTTATGCCGTGTCTTGAGAGGGGTTTATGCCGTGTCTTGTGTGGGGTTTATGCCGTGCTTTGTGAGGGGTTAATGCCGTGTCTTGTGTGGGGTTTATGCCGTGTCATGTGTGGGGTTTATGCCGTGTCTTGTGTGGGGTTTCTGCCGCGTCTTGTGTGGGGTTCATGCCGTGCCTTGTGTCGGGTTTATGCCGTGTCTTGTGTGGGGTTTATGCCGTGTCTTGTATGGGGTTTATGCCGTGTCATGTGTGGGGTTTATGCCGTGTCTTGTGAAGGGTTTATCCCGAGTCTTGTGGGGGGTTTATGCCGTGTCTTGTGTGGGGTTTATGCCGTGTCTTGTGTTAGGGTTTATTCCATGTCTTGTGTGGGTTATGCCGTGTCTTGCGTGGGGTTTATGCCGTGTCTTGCGTGATGTTTATGCCGTGTCTTCTGTGGGGTTAATGCCGTGTCTTGTGTGGGGTTTATGCCGTGTCTTGTGTGGGTTTTATGCCGTGTCTCGCGTGGGGTTTATGCCGTGTCTTGTGTGGGGTTAATGTCGTGTCTTGTGTGGGGTTTATGCCGTTGCCTTGTGTGGGATTTATGCCGTGCCTTGTGTGGGGTTTATGCCGTGTCTTGTGTGGGGTTTATGCCATGCCTTGTGTGGGGCTTATGTCGTATCTTGTGTGGGGTTTATGCCGTTTCTTGTGTGGGGTTTATGCCGTGTCTTGTGTGGGGTTTATGCCGTGCCTTGTGTTAGGTTTATGCCGTGTCTTGTGTGGGGTTTATGGCGTGTCTTGTGTGGGGTTCATGCTGTGTCTTGTGTGTGGTTCATGCCGTGCCCTGTGTCGGGTTTATGCCGTGTCTTGTGTGGGCTTTATGCCGAGCCTTGTGTGGGATTTATGCCGTGCCTTGTGTGGGGTTTATGCCTTGTCTTGTGTGGGGTTTATGCCGTGCCTTGTGTGTGGTTTATGCCGTGTCTTGTGTGGGGTTTATGCCGTGTCTTGTGTGGGGTTCATGCCGTGCCTTGTGTCGGGTTTATGCCGTGCCTTGTGTGGGGTTTATGTCGTGTCTTGTGTGGGATTTATGCCGTGTCTTGTGTGGGTTTTATGCCGTGTCTTGTGTGGCAATTATGCCGTGTCTTGTGTGGGGTTTATGCCGTGTCTTGTGTGGGGTTTGTGCCGTGCCTTGTGTGGGGTTTATGCCGTGTCTTGAGTGGGGTTTATGCCGTGTCTTGTGTGGGGTTTATGCCGTGCCTTGTGAGGGGTTCATGCCGTGCCTTCTGTCGGGTTTATGCCGTGTCATGTGTGGGGTTTATGTCGTGTCTTGTGTGGGGTTTATGCCGTGCCTTGTGTGGGGTTTATGCCGTGTCTTGTGAGGGGTTTATGCTGTGTCTTGTGTGGGGTTCATGCCGTGCCTTGTGTCGGGTTTATGCCGTGTCATGTGTGGGGTTTATGTCGTGTCTTGTTTGGGGTTTATTCCGTGCCTTGTGTTGGGTTTATGCCATGTCTTGTGTGGGGTTTATGCCGTGTCTTGTGTGGGGTTCATGCCGTGCCTTGTGTCGGGTTTATGCCGTGTCTTGTGTGGGGTTTATGCCGTGTCTTGTATGGGGTTTATGTCGTGTCTTGTTTGGGGTTTATTCCGTGCCTTGTGTTGGGTTTATGCCATGTCTTGTGTGGGGTTTATGCCGTGTCTTGTGTGGGGTTCATGCCGTGCCTTGTGTCGGGTTTATGCCGTGTCTTGTGTGGGGTTTATGCCGTGTCTTGTATGGGGTTTATGCCGTGTCTTGTGTGGGGTTTATGCCGTGTCTTGTGTGGGGTTCATGCCGTGTTTTGTGTGGGAATTATGCCGTGTCTTGTATGGGATTTGTGCCGTGTCTCGTGTGGGGTTTATGCCGTGTCTTGTGTGGGAATTATGCCGTGTCTTGTGTGGGGTTATGCCGTGTCTTGTGTGGGGTTTATGCCCTGCCTTGTGTGGGGGGTTATGCCGTGCTTTGTGTGGGGTTTATGCCGTGTCTTGCGTGGGGTTTATGCCGTGTCTTGCGTGGGCTTTATGCCTTGTCTTGCGTGGTGTTTATGCCGTGTCTTCTGTGGGGTTTATGCCGCGTCTTGGGTGGGGTTTATGCCGTGTCTTGTTTGGGGGTTTATTCCATGTCTTGTGTGGGTTATGCCGTGTCTTGCGAGGGGTTTATCCCGTGTCTTGCGCGGGGTATATGCCGTGTCTTGCGTGGGGTTTATGCCGTGTCTTCTGTGGGGTTAATGCCGTTTCTTTTGTGGGGTTTATGCCGTATCTTGTGTGGGGTTTATGCCGTGTCTTGCGTGGGGTTTATGCCGTGTCTTGTGTGGTTGTTTAAGCCGTGTCTTGTGTGGGGTTTATGCCGTGTCTTGTGAGGGGTTTATGCCGTGTCTTGTGTGGGGTTTATGCCGCGCTTTGTGTGGGATTTATGCCGCGTCTCGTGTGGGGTTTATGCCGCGTCTTGTGTGGGGTTTATGCCGTGTCTTATGTGGGGTTTATGCCGTGCCTTGTGTGGGGTTTATGTCGTGTCTTGTGTGGGGTTTATGCCGTGTCTTATGTGGGGTTTATGCCGTGTCTTGTGTGGGGTTTATGCCGTGTCTTGCGTGGGGTTTATGCCGTGTCTTGTGTGGCTGTTTATGCCGTGTCTTGTGTGGGGTTTATGCCGTGTCTTGTGAGGGGTTTATGCCGTGTCTTGTCTGGTGTTTATGCCGCGTCTTGAGTGGTGTTTATGCCGTATCTTGTGTGCGGTTTATGCCGTGTCTTGTGTGGGGTTTATGCCGTGTCTTTTGTGGGGTTTAAGCCGTGCCTTGTTGAAGTTTATGCCGTGTCTTGTGTGGGGTTTATGCCGTGCCTTGTGTGCGGTTTATGCCGTGTCTTGTGAAGGGTTTATCCCGAGTCTTGTGTGGGGTTTATGCCGTGTCTTGTGTGGGGTTTCTGCCGCGTCTTGTGTGGGGTTTCTGCCGCGTCTTGTGTGGGGTTTCTGCCGCGTCTTGTGTGGGGTTCATGCCGTGCCTTGTATCGGGTTTATGCAGTGTCTTGTATGGGGTTTATGCCGTGTCATGTGTGGGGTTTATGCCGTGTCTTGTGTGGGGTTTCTGCCGCGTCTTGTGTGGGGTTTCTGCCGCGTCTTGTGTGGGGTTCATGCCGTGCCTTGTATCGGGTTTATGCAGTGTCTTGTATGGGGTTTATGCCGTGTCATGTGTGGGGTTTATGCCGTGTCTTGTGAAGGGTTTATCCCGAGTCTTGTGTGGGGTTTATGCCGTGTCTTGTGTGGGAATTATGCCGTGTATTGTGTGGTGTTTATGCCGTGCCTTGTGTGTGGGGTTATGCCGTGCTTTGTGTGGGGTTTTTGCCTGTCTTGCGTGGGGTTTATGCCGTGTCTTGCGTATGCTTTATGCCGTGTCTTGCGAGGGGTTTATGCCGTGTCTTCTGCGGGGTTTATGCCGTGTCTTGTGTGGAGTTTATGCCGTGTCTTGTGTGGGGGTTTATTCCGTGTCTTGTGTGGGTTATGCCGTGTCTTGCGTGGGGTTTATGCCGTGTCTTGTGTGGGGTTTATGCCGTATCTTGTGTGGGGTTTATGCCATGCCTTGTGCGGGGTTTATGCCGTGTCTTGTGTGGGGTTTATGCCGTGCCTTGTGCTGGGTTTATGCCGTGTCATGTGTGGGGTTTATGCCGTGCCATGTGTGGGGTTTATGCCGAGTTTTGTGTGGGGTTTATGCGTGTCATGTGTGGGGTTTATGCCGTGTCTTGTGAAGGGTTTATCCCGAGTCTTGTGTGGGGTTTATGCCGTGTCTTGTGTGGGAATTATGCCGTGTCTTGTGTGGGGTTTATGCCGTGCCTTGTGTGTGGGGTTATGCCGTGCTTTGTGTGGGGTTTTTGCCCTGTCTTCCGTGGGGTTTATGCCGTGTCTTGCGTATGCTTTATGCCGTGTCTTGCGAGGGGTTTATGCCGTGTCTTATGTGGGGTTTATGCCGTGTCTTGTGTGGGGTTTATGCCGTGTCATGTGTTAGGGTTTATTCCATGTCTTGTGTGGGTTGTGCCGTGTCTTGCGTGGGGTTTATGCCGTGTCTTGCGTGAGGTTTATGCCGTGTCTTCTGTGGGGTTAATGCCGTGTCTTGTGTGGGGTTTATGCCGTGTCTTGTGTGGGTTTTATGCCGTGTCTTGCGTGGGGTTTATGCCGTGTCTTGTGTGGGGTTAATGTCGTGTCTTGTGTGGGGTTTATGCCGTTGCCTTTTGTGGGATTTATGCTGTGCCTTGTGTGGGGATTATGCCGAGTCTTGTGTGGGGTTTATGCCATGCCTTGTGTGGGGTTTATGTCGTATCTTGTGTGGGGTTTATGCCGTTTCTTGTGTGGGGTTTATGCCGTGTCTTGTGTGGGGTTTATGCCGTGCCTTGTGTTAGGTTTATGCCGTGTCTTGTGTGGGGTTTATGGCGTGTCTTGTGTGGGGTTCATGCTGTGTCTTGTGTGTGGTTCATGCCGTGCCTTGTGTCGGGTTTATGCCGTGTCTTGTGTGGGCTTTATGCCGTGCCTTGTGTGGGGTTTATGCCGTGCCTTGTGTGGGGTTTATGCCGTGTCTTGTGTGGGGTTTATGCCGTGCCTTGTGTGTGGTTTATGCCGTGTCTTGTGTGGGGTTTATGCCGTGTCTTGTGTGGGGTTCATGCCGTGCCTTGTGTCGGGTTTATGCCGTGCCTTGTGTGGGGTTTATGTCGTGTCTTTTGTGGGATTTATGCCGTCTTGTTTGGGTTTTATGCCGTGTCTTGTGTGGCAATTATGCCGTGTCTTGTGTGGGGTTTATGCCGTGTCTTGTGTGGGGTTTGTGCCGTGCCTTGTGTGTGGTTTATGCCGTTTCTTGAGTGGGGTTTATGCCGTGTCTTGTGTGGGGTTTATGCCGTGCCTTGTGAGGAGTTCATGCCGTGCCTTGTGTCGGGTTTATGCCGTGTCATGTGTGGGGTTTATGTCGTGTCTTGTGTGGGGTTTATGCCGTGCCATGTGTGGGGTTTATGCCGTGTCTTGTGAGGGGTTTATGCTGTGTCTTGTGTGAGGTTCATGCCGTGCCTTGTGTCGGGTTTATGCCGTGTCATGTGTGGGGTTTATGTCGTGTCTTGTTTGGGGTTTGTTCCGTGCCTTGTGTTGGGTTTATGCCATGTCTTGTGTGGGGTTTATGCCGTGTCTTGTGTGGGGTTCATGCCGTGCCTTGTGTCGGGTTTATGCCGTGTCTTGTGTGGGGTTTATGCCGTGTCTTGTATAGGGTTTATGCCGTGTCTTGTGTGGGGTTTATGCCGTGTCTTGTGTGGGGTTCATGCCGTGTTTTGTGTGGGAATTATGCCGTTTCTTGTATGGGATTTGTGCCGTGTCTCGTGTGGGGTTTATGCCGTGTCTTGTGTGGGAATTATGCCGTGTCTTGTGTGGGGTTATGCCGTGTCTTGTGTGGGGTTTATGCCCTGCCTTGTGTGGGGGGTTATGCCGTGCTTTGTGTGGGGTTTATGCCGTGTCTTGCGTGGGGTTTATGCCGTGTCTTGCGTGGGCTTTATGCCTTGTCTTGCGTGGTGTTTATGCCGTGTCTTCTGTGGGGTTTATGCCGCGTCTTGGGTGGGGTTTATGCCGTGTCTTGTTTGGGGGTTTATTCCATGTCTTGTGTGGGTTATGCCGTGTCTTGCGAGGGGTTTATGCCGTGTCTTGCGCGGGGTTTATGCCGTGTCTTGCGTGGGGTTTATGCCGTGTCTTCTGTGGGGTTCATGCCGTTTCTTTTGTGGGGTTTATGCCGTATCTTGTGTGGGGTTTATGCCGTGTCTTGCGTGGGGTTTATGCCGTGTCTTGTGTGGTTGTTTATGCCGTGTCTTGTGTGGGGTTTATGCCGTGTCTTGTGAGGGGTTTATGCCGTGTCTTGTCTGGTGTTTATGCCGCGTCTTGAGTGGTGTTTATGCCGTATCTTGTGTGCGGTTTATGCCGTGTCTTGTGTGGGGTTTATGCCGTGTCTTTTGTGGGGTTTATGCCGTGCCTTGTTGAAGTTTATGCCGTGTCTTGTGTGTGGTTTATGCCGTGCCTTGTGTGGGGTTCATGCCGTGTCTTGTGTGGGGTTCATGCCGTGTCTTCTGTGGGCTTTATGCCGCGTCTTGGGTGGGGTTTATGCCGTGTCTTGTTTGGTGGTTTATTCCATGTCTTGTGTGGGTTATGCCGTGTCTTGCGAGGGGTTTATGCCGTGTCTTGCGCGGGGTTTATGCCGTGTCTTGCGTGGGGTTTATGCCGTGTCTTCTGTGGGGTTAATGCCGTGTCTTTTGTGGGGTTTATGCCGTATCTTGTGTGGGGTTTATGCCGTGTCTTGCGTGGGGTTTATGCCGTGTCTTGTGTGGCTGTTTATGCCGTGTCTTGTGAGGGGTTTATGCCGTGTCTTGTGAGGGGTTTATGCCGTGTCTTGTCTGGTGTTTATGCCGCGTCTTGAGTGCTGTTTATGCCGTATCTTGTGTGCGGTTTATGCCGTGTCTTGTGTGGGGTTTATGCCGAGTCTTTTGTGGGGTTTATGCCGTGCCTTGTTGAAGTTTATGCCGTGTCTTGTGTGGGGTTTATTGCCGTGCGTTGTGTGCGGTTTATGCCGTGCCGTGTGTGGGGTTCATGTCGTGTCTTGTGTGGGGTTTATGCCGTTGCCTTGCGTGGGGTTTATGCCGTGTCTTCTGTGGGGTTAATGCCGTGTCTTGTGTGGGGTTTATGCCGTGCCTTGTGTGCGGTTTATGCCGTGCCTGGCGTGGGGTTTATGCCGTGTCTGTTTGGGGTTAATATCCTGTCTTGTGTGGGGTTTATGCTGTTGCTTGTGTGGGGATTATGCCGTGCTTTGTGAGGGGTGAATGCCGTGTCTTGTGTGGGGTTTATGCCGCGTCTTGTGTGGGTTTTTTGCCGTGTCGTTTGTAGGTTTTATGCCTTGTCTTGTGTGGGGTCTATGCCTTGTCTTGTGTGGGGTCTATGCCGTGTCTTGTGTGGGGTTTGTGCTGTGTCTTGTGTGGGATTTATGCCTCGTCTTGTGTGGGGTTTATGACGTGTCTTGTATGGGGTTTGTGCCGTGTCTTGTGTGGGGTTTATGCCTCGTCTTGTATGTGGTTTATGCCGTGTCTTGTGAGGGGTTTATGCCGTGTCTTGTGTGGGGTTTGTGCCGTGTCTTGTGTGGGGTTTACGCCACGTCTTGTGTGTGGTTTATGCCGTGTCTTGTGAGGGGTTTATGCCGTGTCTTGTGTGGGGTTTGTGCCGTGTCTTGTGTGGGGTTTATGCCTCGTCTTGTGTGGGGTTTATGACGTGTCTTGTCTGGGGTTTGTGCCATGTCTTGTGTAGGGTTTATGCCTCGTCTTGTGTGGTGTTTATGCCGTCTCTTCTGTGCGGTTTATGCCGTATCTTGTGAGGGGTTTATGCCGCGTCTTGTGTGGGGTTTATGCCGTGTCTTGTGTGGTTTGTGCCGCGTCTTGTGTGGGGTTTATGCCGTGTTTTGTGTGGGGTTTATGCCGTGCCTCTTGTGGGGTTTATGCCGCGTCTTGTGTGTGGTTTATGCAGTGTCTTGTGAGGGTTTAAGCCCTGTCTTGTGTGGGGTTTATGCCGCGTCTTGTGTGGGGTTTATGCCGCGTCTTGTGAAGGGTTTATCCCGTGTCTTGTGTGGGGTTTATGCCGTGTTTTGTGTGGGGTTCATGCCGTGTCTTTTGTGGGGTTTATGCCGCGTCTTGTGTGGGGTTTAAGCAGTGTCTTGTGTGGGGTTTATGCCGCGTCTTGTGTGGGGATTATCCCGTGTTTTGTGTGGGGTTTATGCCATGCCTTGTGTGGGGTTTATGCCGTGTCTTGAATGGGGTTTATGCCGTGTCTTGTGTGGGGATTAAGCCGTGTCTTGTGTGGGGTTTATGCCGTGCTTTGTTAGGGGTTTATGCCGTGTCTTTTGTGGGGTTATTCCGTGTCTTGTGTGGTGTTTATGCCGTGCCTTGTGTGGGGTTTATGCCGTGTCTTGTTTGGGGGTTTATGCCGTGTCTTGCGTGGGCTTTATGCCGTGTCTTGCGAGGGGCTTATGCCGTGTCTTCTGTGGGGTTTATGCCGTGTCTTGTGTGGGGTTTATGCCGTGTCATGTGTGGGGTTTATGCCGTGTTTTGTGTGGGGTTTATGCCGTGTCATGTGTGGGGTTTATGCCGTGTCATGTGTGGCGTTTATGCCGTGCCTTGTGTGAGGTTTATGCCGTGTCTTGTGTTGGGTTATTGCCATGTCTTGCGTGGGGTTTATGCCGTGTCTTGTGTGGGGTTATTGCCATGTCTTGTGTGGGGTTTATGCCGTGTCTTGTGTGCGGTTTATGCCGTGCCTTGTGTGAGGTTTATGCCGTGTCTTGTTTGCGGTTTATGCCGTGTCTTGTGTGGGGTTATTGGCATGTCTTGCGTGGGGTTTATGCCGTGTCTTGTGTGCGGTTTATGCCGTGTCTTGTGTGCGGTTTATGCCGTGTCTTGTGTGGGGTTATTGCCATGTCTTGCGTGGGGTTTATGCCGTGTCTTGTTTGGGGTTTATGCCGTGCCTTGTGTTGGGTTTATGCCGTGTCTTGTGTGGGGTTTATGCCGTGTCTTGTGTGGGGTTTATGCCGTGTCATGTGTGGGGGTTATGCCGTGTTTTGTGTGGGGTTTATGCCGTGTCATGTGTGGGGTTTATGCCGTGTCATGTGTGGGGTTTATGCCGTGCCTTGTGTGAGGTTTATGCCGTGTCTTGTGTTGGGTTATTGTCATGTCTTGCGTGGGGTTTATGCCGTGTCTTGTGTGGGGTTATTGCCATGTCTTGTGTGGGGTTTATGCCGTGTCTTGTGTGCGGTTTATGCCGTGCCTTGTGTGAGGTTTATGCCGTGTCTTGTGTGCGGTTTATGCCGTGTCTTGTGTGGGGTTATTGGCATGTCTTGCGTGGGGTTTATGCCGTGTCTTGTGTGCGGTTTATGCCGTGTCTTGTGTGCGGTTTATGCCGTGTCTTGTGTGGGGTTATTGCCATGTCTTGCGTGGGGTTTATGCCGTGTCTTGTTTGGGGTTTATGCCGTGCCTTGTGTTGGGTTTATGCCGTGTCTTGTGTGGGGTTTATGCCGTGTCTTGTGTGGCGTTTATTCCGTGATTTGTGTGGGGTTTATGCCTTGTCTTGTTTGGGGTTATTGCCATGTCTTGCGTGGGGTTTATGCCGTGTCTTGTGCGGGGTTATTGCCATGTCTTGTGTGGGGTTTATGCCGTGTCTTGTGTGGGGTTTATGCCGTGTCTTGTGTGCGGTTTATGCCGTGCCTTGTGTGAGGTTTATGCCGTGTCTTGTGTGCGGTTTATGCCGTGTCTTGTGTGGGGTTATTGCCATGTCTTGCGTGGGGTTTATGACGTGTCTTGTTTGGGGTTTATGCCGTGTCTTGTGTTGGGTTTATGCCGTGTCTTGTGTGGGGTTTATGCCGTGTCTTGCGTGGGGTTTATGCCGTGTCTTGCGTGGGGTTTATGCCGTGTCTTGCGTGGGGTTTATGCCGTGTCATGTGTGGGGTTTATGCCGTGTCTTGTGTGGGGTTTATGCCGTGTCTTGCGTGTGGTTTATGCTGTGTCATGTGTGGGGTTTATGCCGTGTCATGTGTGGGGTTTATGCCGTGTCTTGTGTGGGGTTTATGCCGTGTCTTGTGTGGGTTTCGCCCAGGAGCACCAAGCTGGCTCATCTAATCATGTTTTTTCCCAGCTGAAAGGCTCGTCATAATGTTTCGTATTGACGTTTCCAAGACTAATAACTTTATATTATTTATGCAAAGGATCGTGTTTGTGAAGCAAGTAATTTCTCTGCAGGATGATGCTGATCTCTGTGGGGATATTAAAATTGAAGAAATGTCCATACCCAAAATTGTTCCATGCGTCAAAACAGAAACACCATCTTCAGTGAGAGAGGTAAGTTACTACTTGTATCGTATGGATGACTTGACCTGATCGTCAGTTTATTCTGACTAATGCTGTTCAGGCCGTACTGATGGCAAGTGGAATCTGTAGATTTTACTGGAGGCGCGAGCCGTGTCGATGGAAAGCGATGAGTTAGGATGTGTGACCGATGCTGGGACTCTATGTATTCCATTGATCTATGGAGGATAGAGCTTAATTCTCTTAGATCCAGCCTTAGCACAATCACATTTTATTAGTTTATTATTGTGTGATGTAGGTCGAGTATTTTACTGGTCTAGGTATACCAAATGATCAGAGATCTCAACTAATTACTGTATTCTCTCAGAGGAATGGTACGCGATCCCACCGTGAATGAAGTAGGTGGGAGATGATCTACAATCGGCTTAAGGTGTCTTCCTTCCTTGGGTTGTCACATTAACTTAGACCATTGTAGGAATGGTAGTGCCCCCCCCCCCCTCTCAATCCTGCACTTGGCTATAAGCATGAAGGTAACAAAATACTTGCAGACAAGAGTAAGAGGATATTGAAGAAACAAATGGTGAAACTAATAGTGATTGAATAAATCCACATGAAGGGTGGGTATGCAATAACTCTTAGCCTTTGTATATAGCTAGTCACCAACGACTAGACGTTCTCGCTGAATGTTGTATTAGAAGTTGAGTTAACTATGGCCAAACAGAGGACATTGATCTTTCGCTTCAAGCTAGGAGTTGTGTGCCAGACATGAAAGAGAGATTGGGTAGGAGCACAATGATGGCATTCTAAGTCTTTCAAGCTTGCCTTCGTTGTATTTCAGTTGCACTCTTATTGTGCGCAAACACTGTATTTCTCATCATCCGCCATATGTGATGTCTCTAAGTGTGCTCATATGTTCAAGCAATTTCTATGTACTGTTTAATGAGAGTGTAATATGGTGAGTAGTGGAATTGTCTACGGCCTATGACGATGTACCATCCGAGCATTTACCTGGAATTTAAAGAGAGAAACTATGGTAAACCATTTTCAAGATGGCCGATGGTGTGGTTTATATTCACTTGCCTCTAGGTTGGAAGTAGTCTGATGACATGGCCTGGAGTTAAAATTTTGTAGGGTATTTAAAATGATCCCAGCTCTAAGGCATGAAAAATGAATCATGGATTCAATGTCAAATATCATGGTTGTGCATCTAAATTACTGAAGGAGGCTTAAAAATATACATGATAGAGAAATGCATTATTGAAAGCATTTGTTTTTATGATTCCCTATAAGACTACATTGATGAAAGCTTTTGAAACAAACTCAATAGGCTTCTCTTGGTATGAGCGGGTTAAAGCTTTTAAAATGGCACCGCTGTGAGAATTGCTTCTGCCTGATTTTGGATGGTTATCTCTTATGGCGATGTTGCTGGAAGAAATAAACACAGGCTCATGTCCTTCAATCTATTGAAGTTTTTTGCAAGGAACGAAAGGTTTTAACGTGCATGAGTAAGTCTGTGGCATATCATGTATGGCACATCCAGTGGGCTAGATATGATTACCTACAAAAACAAGTAGGAGTCCACGCAGCACGACCTGCTTTTGATGAGACGGTGGCGCAGCAGCAAGGGGCCAGCAGGAGGGGTTATAATCTCAAACAACAACTTCGTTGGCGGCAAGGCCTGCGGAATTGCATTTCCGACCTTCGACCCGATTGCAAGGAAATGTAGGAAAATTATAGAATGTTATTCTAGGCAATGCTGACACCATCACATGGTTATGAAAGCCGGACGTCCTTGGAAGTGGAAAAATCTTGCTGCTGTAAATACATGATTCAACTTATTGGAAAGGTTAAAACGAGTAATAAATTATAGATAATTTTCCGTAGAATTCAATTAGACCATAAGTTGAATTTTTACCAGTTGTTATATACATTTGGGCCCCATTTTTTTTATCAAAAACCAAAACATTTAATAACATTAAAACTGTGACAGATATCAAAATAAGATAAGGGGTAGAAAAGGTACTGTCCCCGTTTACCTGGATAGTAGGCTGTCAGATATCCGCCCCCTCAATCGGATTGCCAATTATCAATCGCACCGGCACAGTTACATCAATGAAAATGGCACTGACAGATACTATCGAGATAAGAGCACAGAAGTTCACAAGAAATCATTGTGGAACACACCAAAATAGACGGGGGTTCATACTTACCGTTACTTACCTCTTAATTATCTCGGGGTTTGAGTTGACAACAGGATCACTAAAGTCTGTTCACACAATAACCTCCACCATGACATTTAAAAATGAACCAGGACGAAGACGAGAACTTTGAACTGTACAAAAGCTTTATTTCAAATAAAGGGTATGATTTTGATAACACAACAAAATCAACGTGGCTATCAGTAGCCCAAGTCAATCTGACTACGTCCTCCAGTAGGACTTGCAAAAATTATCATACAACATGATATAAAACATTTTAGCTCCCAAGAGCTTCAAATAACGTAATATTCATAACACTATTGGATTGGAGAAGGACGTCAGGGTGTGACATATATAGAGCATTTGGTTTCCTTTTAATAAACATGAGAATGGTATTTATAGTCGCAAGGCCAAAGTGTGTACGACCTCACTCTCTGAGAACCATATGTTGGCACAGCTGCGGGCTACCCTCAGCCTGTTGCATACTGGTCAAATGCACTCCCTTCTCACATGCTATGTTACGTAAGAATACAGCCTGCACTCTCAAGCTTTTAAATGTCTATAAGACAACTCACATTATATTTACGCAAATCTTTCAAGTACTTTGCTCACATCCTATTGGATCATTATGTTAATTTCTTAAACTTGTTAACTTCAATCCAAATGTTTCATTAGCTCTTAAATGTTTATAACAAAATCACATAAATTATTTATAACAATAAGAAATTGTTTATAATATTTGTCAAAGACAATAAAAATATTATAAGCACGCCTTTAACATCACTCTCGTTTCACATTATTTTCAAAAATATTTACAGCAATTATTTACAATATTAACATTTAAATTGTTTAAATTATTAATTTTGTAAATACATTAACCACATGTTCATTCGGTTGGTAATTTTCATAATCGTGATTAATATAATCGACCAATGAAGGTTAGTTATACATGTTAATGTCACAATCTGGTTTAATAAAGGTTTTAATAATGATTTGTGACGGCAATCTTCATTCAAAATCTTATCTCAAATTCTTTCAAAACTCGTGTTAATTATAACAGTAATTCACTTGATTAATTTTCAACGAACTATGACAATCTTACTCCTGCGGAAAATCCTTCGCTAACAAGTTAATGCACAATCTGCATTAAAAATATGCCCAAAATCATCATATATTAATCTATATGGCATTTAAAACTTCCACATAACTTACAAAACTTCCACAAATAATTCTTTAACATTTATTCCTGTGGGAACCTCCTTCATATTCAAGGGCCTTATACCTCAGCGACTTTCAACACGCGCTGCACTAGCGATTATACATTCATAGTTCCACTTAAAAATTGTTATAATCATTAATTGTTTCAAAACTGTTTTTCTATTTAACCTTCGTGGATTTCATTCATGAACCGAAATGAAGTCAAAACTTGCCAATCACAAACAAATTTAATAGTGAATACGCTTATATACGCCTGTCTGGTCTATCAAAATTTAAGATTAACATCTTAAAAGAAATGTAGTATAAAAATACTATCTTCAAATAAAGTGCGACTAAAATGCAAAGTAGTCGAATAGAATCCAATTAGACTGGGGAATGCAAACATCGTTATATAATTCTCTAATTGAGAAAAATTCCTAACAAAAGTACTTGACTTTAATGCATTCAATAATTCATTATTAAAGTTAATCTTTCACAAAAGTGTCTATAATGCAATGTTCATTCATAACTGACGATAAATGTCTGTGTTGCAATCAATTCAAATAACGACTAGTATTTCCAAGATCGTCGACAACGTAAGAGATTTTAACGCTCTAAAATCATTTAAATGTTCTTCCTTCTTGATGATGACAGAAAATTGGTCAAAGTAATTAAACTGGGGTAGAATTACTTTAATAAAGTGACACGCTGTCTGAATTTAAATCTGCCATAAAAATCATTAACTTACAGTCAAATCGTGACTACAAAAAAATTAATTACTGAAAAATCCAAATATCAGTCTCAACTGATTCAAAATCATTAACTATGCCCATGACATAACAATGTCTTAATAAATCGTCGAAAAATGCAAAACTCATCAAGGTGTACTGAGAATAAGAATCTCAACAAGAAAATAGGGCAAAAACATGAGGATAAAAATATGGGAAAAATGGTTGCTCAAACATTATTAGTAAACTCAAATACAATAAACGTTCACGACTACCTTATCTGCCGATTGACGTTCCAGAGGAAAATTCCCCAAAGAAGACTGCTGATGGATCCATTTCACCACGTTAAAGTTGAGCTCCATCCTCGAAATAGGAAATAGCACCCTCGGAGAATCGAACTGCTTCCTTCTCCGTGAATCGCTCTGCTCCTCGAAGACGAATAGACATCCTTCCGGCAATAATCTTCTTTGTGAGTCGGGACATCCCTGACCTCTCTTGAAAAATTCCCTGAAGTTCCAGTAGACAATCGCCATGAAGTTTTGTAGAAATTTCCGAAGAAATTATTCATATTCAGAGTATGAAATTGTTTCTATGGCTGTTCGATGGTATTCAGCCTTTAATTACGAAACATGGGTGTAGATGGTATTCACCGCATGTTCGCTTGTGTGGAATAGCAATTAGCGAAGTTCCATGTCGCTATCTTACTCCGTTGAAGTATGTCCCAATTGCAATAAGCCCTTTTAGCCTTCCATCTGCTCTTCGGTTGTAGTATTAGAAGAACAAACTGCCGTATTCAATTGCTCCATTATACTGTATCGTTCTGTAACCAAGCAATCTGAAGTCTTTCTATTCCACTCGCAGCGTCAGCCTTGCGTTGATTCTGGCTATACAAAAGTGTTTCTCTAGTGGCGAGATAATCACTTTTGTCAGTCGTATAAAACTGCTAATATCTTTTAAACTAATCGGTCGAAATTGTTCAGCTTTTCTCTATTACTGCATGTAGCACTGCACAATACAATTAGCTTATCGGTGACCGCTAACTGTTCGAAGCTAAACTTGTAGAAGCTTTCTAAGGTCCGTTTCAACTTCACCTAGTTTGACTTGGATCTCGTTAATATAGTGGCCTCGCCACGCGTTATAAAGACGATGCTTTTCACTGCTGTTCACTTCGACGTCTCACTATAATGAATGTATAAGAAAAGAACTTTCACAATATACTTCGATGATCTGAGAATGAGATCTCAGAATAATCGGAGAACGAAAGAGGCTCCTCTCTTCTGCGCAAGCCCTTTTATTAACTTCACGAGGGGCGTTTCCATCCCTTCCAAAGCGTGGTACTGCGTCATCGCTAGAAGTTCCAACTTCGTTAATACGTGACGGATTTTCAAAATTCAAAAACTGAAAATAAATTTCACCAAAATTCCAAATCAATGCCTTTACTGCAAATGGATTTCCACAATTCTGCATTCCAAAAGTAATAAAAATACCATAGTTTCAGCAATCTCCGTCTTCCTTTAAACTATCGTTCATTGGTTCATGCCTCTCCTCCAATAGCATAGTTTCTTCCTCAGCAGAATTCCTCGTTTCCTGCGACTGCGTCGTAAATCTTGGAACATTCTGGACTAAAAGCTGACGACACTGAGAATCTCAGCTCAAGTAGCCTGCTGGCATAACATTTGCGTCATCCGTGCTTACGTCATGACTACCCACGTCATAACTATGACAACCATAACTTTCCATATAATTTCAAATATAGCCACCGTGGTCTCTATATAATTCAATTACGGGGGCATTCTCCTCTCACCACGTTTTAAAAACAGTTGCAAATTGTTTTTAAACTCAATGTTACCAGTATCTCAACTCTCTTGAACACGAAATTGAATTATTACTGGCTTACTCTAGTATGATATTTCCTCTATGTTCCTTAATCATAAATTTCTTCTACTCTGGGTTGTGTGTGGTTAATGTATTCTTTCCTCTCTACTTTCTCTTCTGACCAGTATTTCTATTTTCAAAGTTCTGCTGGCTCGTAGAAGGTCCAGGATCTATTACAACATCCTGCCTTTTCTTTTGATTGTCAGCTTCTTTATCCCTTAATTCTTTTAAGTATTGCTGGCTTTCCTTCTCTCTTTGCTGATATTGATCAGGTGTCATAACCTGACTTTGAGTATTCTGGTTTCTATTTTGGTTTTGGTTATTCCTATTATAGTTACGATTATACCCATTGTTGTTGTAATATCTGCCTCTTCCATTGTAGTTTCCTCGGTTGTAGTTCCAACCTCTTCTCTGTTGATACGGTCGGTAACCTTGTGATCTGTAATTTCTAAACTGATTATTCCTGTGAGGACCTACATTGTCAGTTTTCTCCTGCTCTGGCTTGTCAGTTTGTTGGACTTGGTCCATGTATACCGTATTGATTTCTTTAAACTCCTGCCTTTGACCTTTCTGGACTACGTTAGGCATTGGACTTGTGTAGTCTAACCTTCTTAGTAATTCATCCATGCTGGATAAATCCCTGATGTTGGACGAAATTATAAGTCTTCTCACCTCAACTGGCAGCATACGAGAAATCGCATCTATTAGTTGCTCCGTGGACAATGGGGGTTGCAAAAATCTCAAGCGGGACAACTGACTCGTAAAGAAATCAGCGTACCTCGTTGGAAGAGTACCTGAGTATTTTCTTGAATACACCTCCGCTCTTAACGAATTCTGCGCTTCTATGGACCAAAATCGTTTGATTAATGCCTCTGCAAACTCGTCAAAGTTACTGAATGTGTATCTAAATGCGCAAAACCATTCAAGGGGTCCTCCAATCAGATATCTCTCTACTATCTTCATCTCTCTCTCTCTGGGAATGTGAGCTTCGATGAAATAATCTTTGAGATTCCTTACATACTCTATAGGTGTCAAACTATCAGTGTTACTGAATTTTTGTGGTTTGTCTTCGAAATTCCTGATGACCGTCACGTTCCTCGGATATGAATCCGGATAGTTTTTCCCACTATCTCGATAGTTCCACTCAGGTTCCATATTCCTCTCGTCATCCTCCTCTCTGAATCTGGATACACGTTCTTCAGGAGTCACGTCTCTCTCTTCTGGCTCTAGGTTATGTCTTCTAGCATAATTCCTATTCAACTCGCAAGCTAAGCCTTCTGTATCCTTGTTAGTGATTTCTGTTAAGACTTTCTTGACTATCTCTTCTTTGTAGTTCTCCATTAAACTAGCCTCTCCTAACTTCAAATTTTTCAGTTTACTCGTCGTTTCATTTACATCCGAGACAACTTTATGCATCTGTTCCTCTAATGTAGATTTTAAAGTTTGCATATCCTGATCTAGTTGTGTTCTATCGTCAACTTGTTTTTCGGATAGCGAATTTATCCTGACGCTTAAATCTTTCCTAATCTGTACTACTTCATTGTTAATTTCTATCTGCGTACTGGCAAGTTTTCTTTCAATCCTTTCCTGAATTTGGGTTACATGTTCCCCACTTGACTTATTCCACTCGTCTTTCCATACCGCTACGTTTGCTGTTAACATTTCGGCTATGTCTACTTCGATATCCTCTTTTAATACTCTATTGTGGTCTAATACCTGTGTTCTCATGACCTCTACATCATACTTCAACTCTGCTAAAGACGTTGTTGTTCTAACTGATTCATCGACTAACCTAGTCGCTAATGCAGTTATATTACGCGTACAAAGAGTTTTTGAGTTTTCGATTTCTTCCCTGACTTTATTTACATCAGTTTGGACTTTAGTGATATCTACGAAAACTGTGTTGACCTCTACCTGAATCTTAGTTATGTCACTTTGCACCTCAGTTATATCCGCATGAATGTTATTAATGTCTACCTGAACATTGGATACATCAGTTCTAGTTTTTTGAATTTCTTTTTGGACTTCCTCGACCTTGTCTTGGACAGTCGCTACATCGTTTTTGACAACAACAACTTCGGCTCTAGCACAAGAAATATCCCCTCGGACATTAGCTACATCTAGATTTAACATTGTAAGGTCTTTCTGTACCTTAGACACATCATTTTTAACATCAGACACATTTGTGCGGATGTCACTTACAGTATTCTCAATTCCTAGGGTATTAATCTGTAAACGCGACATATTCTCCTCTAAATTAGCAGCGCTAGTTTGGATACCCTTCAAATTAGCAGACATATTACTAGCATTCTCCTCCATTCGACTAGTATTCCTGGCTTCCATCTCCTTCATACTACTATTCAAATTACTAGCATTCTCCTCCATCCTTGCATTCAAATTACTATTATTCTCCTTCATGCTTTCATTCAGCATCTGCTTCATACTACTAGTCATGCTTGCTTTCAAATTAGCATTTTCCTCCATCATCTGCTTCATGTTAGCAGACATCTCCTCTAACATTTTCTTCAAACTTTCATCTGCCATTACAATATTATTCAAAAATGGATTGCTGTAGGGACATACATCAAAAGAGCAAAATAACAACATTTGAGCAACACTTTTCACCATATATATAATTTTGATCAATTTTCTGTCTTAAATCTAACTTATCACTACCTTATAATTAATATTCGAAGATACTTCATGTTGAAACAAACTCAAGCACATGTTCAAATTTCTCTGGCTCATTTTAAAATATCCTAACACAAATAATTTACATTTACAATCCAAATAATTTAAATTTATCTTTAATATGACTAAAATGTCATAAGCCGGTCAAATAAAATAAGATTCCAGATCATAGGCGATTTTTCTAAGTTTCCAGCCTATTTAACCTTTCTCAAGTTGTATAAGATCTGATCTTTTCTGAGTGTAATTTTCCTAACACAATACAACATTTAATTCCTATATAATCACACTCTTAAATACTACAATTGGCCTAGACATCTAACAAAGAATCAACCTCTTTATTTGAGTCTAATCGAACCCTACGTTTTAGGTTTGCCACTCTTTCTGGCGTTCAACCTGGTAATCCAGTTTTGTTGAATCGAGCCCCAACGTTTTAGGTGCGTCAATCTTTCTATTGTTCAACCTGGTGATCCAGTTTTGTCGAATTCGCCCCACGTATTAGGGTCGCCAAACTTTCTGTTGACTCAGCCCCACGTTCTTGGGTCGCCAATCTTTCTGTCCCCGTTTACCTGGATAGTAGGCTGTCAGATATCCGCCCCCTCAATCGGATTGCCAATTATCAATCGCACCGGCACAGTTACATCAATGAAAATGGCACTGACAGATACTATCGAGATAAGAGCACAGAAGTTCAAAAGAAATCATTGTGGAACACACCAAAATAGACGGGGGTTCATACTTACCGTTACTTACCTCTTAATTATCTCGGGGTTTGAGTTGACAACAGGATCACTAAAGTCTGTTCACACAATAACCTCCACCATGACATTTAAAAATGAACCAGGACGAAGACGAGAACTTTGAACTGTACAAAAGCTTTATTTCAAATAAAGGGTATGATTTTGATAACACAACAAAATCAACGTGGCTATCAGTAGCCCAAGTCAATCTGACTACGTCCTCCAGTAGGACTTGCAAAAATTATCATACAACATGATATAAAACATTTTAGCTCCCAAGAGCTTCAAATAACGTAATATTCATAACACTATTGGATTGGAGAAGGACGTCAGGGTGTGACATATATAGAGCATTTGGTTTCCTTTTAATAAACATGAGAATGGTATTATAGTCGCAAGGCCAAAGTGTGTACGACCTCACTCTCTGAGAACCATATGTTGGCACAGCTGCGGGCTACCCTCAGCCTGTTGCATACTGGTCAAATGCACTCCCTTCTCACATGCTATGTTACGTAAGAATACAGCCTGCACTCTCAAGCTTTTAAATGTCTATAAGACAACTCACATTATATTTACGCAAATCTTTCAAGTACTTTGCTCACATCCTATTGGATCATTATGTTAATTTCTTAAACTTGTTAACTTCAAACCAAATGTTTCATTAGCTCTTAAATGTTTATAACAAAATCACATAAATTATTTATAACAATAAGAAATTGTTTATAATATTTGTCAAAGACAATAAAAATATTATAAGCACGCCTTTAACATCACTCTCGTTTCACATTATTTTCAAAAATATTTACAGCAATTATTTACAATATTAACATTTAAATTGTTTAAATTATTAATTTAATAAATACATTAACCACATGTTCATTCGGTTGGTAATTTTCATAATCGTGATTAATATAATCGACCAATGAAGGTTAGTTATACATGTTAATGTCACAATCTGGTTTAATAAAGGTTTTAATAATGATTTGTGACGGCAATCTTCATTCAAAATCTTATCTCAAATTCTTTCAAAACTCGTGTTAATTATAACAGTAATTCACTTGATTAATTTTCAACGAACTATGACAATCTTACTCCAGCGGAAAATCCTTCGCTAACAAGTTAATGCACAATCTGCATTAAAAATATGCCCAAAATCATCATATATTAATCTATATGGCATTTAAAACTTCCACATAACTTACAAAACTTCCACAAATAATTCTTTAACATTTATTCCTGTGGGAACCTCCTTCATATTCAAGGGCCTTATACCTCAGCGACTTTCAACACGCGCTGCACTAGCGATTATACATTCATAGTTCCACTTAAAAAATTTTATAATCATTAATTGTTTCAAAACTGTTTTTCTATTTAACCTTCGTGGATTTCATTCATGAACCGAAATGAAGTCAAAACTTGCCAATCACAAACAAATTTAATAGTGAATACGCTTATATACGCCTGTCTGGTCTATCAAAATTTAAGATTAACATCTTAAAAGAAATGTAGTATAAAAATACTATCTTCAAATAAAGTGCGACTAAAATGCAAAGTAGTCGAATAGAATCCAATTAGACTGGGGAATGCAAACATCGTTATATAATTCTCTAATTGAGAAAAATTCCTAACAAAAGTACTTGACTTTAATGCATTCAATAATTCATTATTAAAGTTAATCTTTCACAAAAGTGTCTATAATGCAATGTTCATTCATAACTGACGATAAATGTCTGTGTTGCAATCAATTCAAATAACGACTAGTATTTCCAAGATCGTCGACAACGTAAGAGATTTTAACGCTCTAAAATCATTTAAATGTTCTTCCTTCTTGATGATGACAGAAAATTGGTCAAAGTAATTAAACTGGGGTAGAATTACTTTAATAAAGTGACACGCTGTCTGAATTTAAATCTGCCATAAAAATCATTAACTTACAGTCAAATCGTGACTACAAAAAAATTAATTACTGAAAAATCCAAATATCAGTCTCAACTGATTCAAAATCATTAACTATGCCCATGACATAACAATGTCTTAATAAATCGTCGAAAAATGCAAAACTCATCAAGGTGTACTGAGAATAAGAATCTCAACAAGAAAATAGGGCAAAAACATGAGGATAAAAATATGGGAAAAATGATTGCTCAAACATTATTAGTAAACTCAAATACAATAAACGTTCACGACTACCTTATCTGCCGATTGACGTTCCAGAGGAAAATTCCCCAAAGAAGACTGCTGATGGATCCATTTCACCACGTTAAAGTTGAGCTCCATCCTCGAAATAGGAAATAGCACCCTCGGAGAATCGAACTGCTTCCTTCTCCGTGAATCGCTCTGCTCCTCGAAGACGAATAGACATCCTTCCGGCAATAATCTTCTTTGTGAGTCGGGACATCCCTGACCTCTCTTGAAAAATTCCCTGAAGTTCCAGTAGACAATCGCCATGAAGTTTTGTAGAAATTTCCGAAGAAATTATTCATATTCAGAGTATGAAATTGTTTCTATGGCTGTTCGATGGTATTCAGCCTTTAATTACGAAACATGGGTGTAGATGGTATTCACCGCATGTTCGCTTGTGTGGAATAGCAATTAGCGAAGTTCCATGTCGCTATCTTACTCCGTTGAAGTATGTCCCAATTGCAATAAGCCCTTTTAGCCTTCCATCTGCTCTTCGGTGGAAGTATTAGAAGAACAAACTGCCGTATTCAATTGCTCCATTATACTGTATCGTTCTGTAACCAAGCAATCTGATGTCTTTCTATTCCACTCGCAGCGTCAGCCTTGCGTTGATTCTGGCTATACAAAAGTGTTTCTCTAGTGGCGAGATAATCACTTTTGTCAGTCGTATAAAACTGCTAATATCTTTTAAACTAATCGGTCGAAATTGTTCAGCTTTTCTCTATTACTGCATGTAGCACTGCACAATACAATTAGCTTATCGGTGACCGCTAACTGTTCGAAGCTAAACTTGTAGAAGCTTTCTAAGGTCCGTTTCAACTTCACCTAGTTTGACTTGGATCTCGTTAATATAGTGGCCTCGCCACGCGTTATAAAGACGATGCTTTTCACTGCTGTTCACTTCGACGTCTCACTATAATGAATGTATAAGAAAAGAACTTTCACAATATACTTCGATGATCTGAGAATGAGATCTCAGAATAATCAGAGAACGAAAGAGGCTCCTCTCTTCTGCGCAAGCCCTTTTATTAACTTCACGAGGGGCGTTTCCATCCCTTCCAAAGCGTGGTACTGCGTCATCGCTAGAAGTTCCAACTTTGTTAATACGTGACGGATTTTCAAAATTCAAAAACTGAAAATAAATTTCACCAAAATTCCAAATCAATGCCTTTACTGCAAATGGATTTCCACAATTCTGCATTCCAGAAGTAATAAAAATACCATAGTTTCAGCAATCTCCGTCTTCCTTTAAACTATCGTTCATTGGTTCATGCCTCTCCTCCAATAGCATAGTTTCTTCCTCAGCAGAATTCCTCGTTTCCTGCGACTGCGTCGTAAATCTTGGAACATTCTGGACTAAAAGCTGACGTCACTGAGAATCTCAGCTCAAGTAGCCTGCTGGCATAACATTTGCGTCATCCGTGCTTACGTCATGACTACCCACGTCATAACTATGACAACCATAACTTTCCATATAATTTCAAATATAGCCACCGTGGTCTCTATATAATTCAATTACGGGGCAGTACAAATCACTGAGATATTACACCTGTAGATTTAACTTTTTCGATAGGATCGACGCTTTCCGAGATATAACGATTCGAAAAAAAAAGAATGAAATACACGGCCCCAAAAAAGGAAAATGGTGAGAGATATCAAAAAATCGTTTTGAGTAAAAATGTTGTATACCGCGAAGATCTTACACCTATACATTTAACATTTTTCGATACGATCAACCGTTTCCGAGATATATAGATTCCAAAAAAAGTTTGAAATTCAGGGCCCCCAAAAAAGATCCGGCCCTACACCGATCTTAACGCCCAACAATAGGATTCGTCACAATCACTAACTCTTTCACCGTACCAAATTTCAGCTTAATATCTTGAAAATTGCGACCAGTACTTAGCTAAACGCAAAAATGTCACACACAATGGACATTTTCAGGGCCCCAAAAAAAGAAAACGGTGAGAGATATCAAAAAATCGTTTTGAGTAGAAAAGTTGCATACCGCGGAGATCTTAATCCTATACCTTTAACATTTTTCGATACGATCAACCGTTTCCGAGATATATCGATTCCAAAAAAAATGAAATTCAGGGCCCCCAAAAAAGATCCGGCACTACACCGATTTTAACGCCCAACAATAGGATTCGTCACAGTCACTAACTATTTCATCGTACCAAATTTCAGTTTAATATCTTGAAAATTGCGACCAGTACTTAGCCAAACACAAAAATGTCACGCACAATGGACATTTTCAGGGCCCCAAAAAAAGAAAACGGTGAGAGATATCAAAAAATCGTTTTGAATAACAAAGTTGCATACAGCGAAGATCTTACACCGGTTCATTTAACATTTTTCGATACGACCAACCGTTTCCGAGATATATCGATTCCAAAAAACAGTTAGAAATTCAGGGCCCCCAAAGAAGATCCGGCCCTGCACCGATTTTAACGCCCAACAAAAGGATTTGCCACAGTCACTAACTCTTTCACCGTACCAAATTTCAGCTTATTATCTTGAAAATTGCGACCAGCACTTAGCTAAACGCAAAAATGTCACGCACAATGGACATTTTCAGGGCCCCAAAAAATGAAAACGGTGAGAGATATCAAAAAGTTGGTTTTAGTAAAAAAGTTGCATACCGCGGAGATCTTACACCTGTACATTTAACATTCTTCGATACGACCAACCGTTTCCGAGATATATCGATTCCAAAAAAAAGTTTGAAATTCAGGGCCCCCAAAAATGTTCCGGCCCTGCACCGATCTTAACGCCCAACAACAGGATTCGTCACAGTCACTAACTCTTTCTCCGTACCAAATTTGAGTTTAATATCTTGAAAATTGCGACCAGTACTTAGCTAAACGCAAAATTGTCACACAAAATGGACATTTTTAGGGCCCCAAAAAATTAAAACGGTGAGAGATATCAAAAAATCGTTTTGAGTAAAAAAGTTGCATACCCCGGAGATCTAACACCTGTACATTTAACATTTTTCGATGCAACCATCCGTTTCCGAGATATATCGATTCCAAAAAAAAATTTGAAATTCAGGGCCCCCAATAAAGATCCGGCCCTGCACCGATTTTAACGCCCAACAATAGGATTCGTAACAGTCACTAACTCTTTCACCGCACCAAATTTCAGCTTAATATCTTGAAAATTGCGACCAGTACATAGCTAAACGCAAAAATGTCACGCACAATGGACATTTTCAGGGCCCTAAAAAAAGAAAACGGTGAGAGATATCAAAAAATCGTTTTCAGTAAAAAAGTTGCATACCGCGGAGATCTAACACCTGTACATTTAACATTTTTCGATGCGACCAACCGTTTCCGAGATATATCGATTCCAAAAAAAAGTTTGAAATTCAGGGCCCCCAATAAAGATCCGGCCCTGCACCGATTTTAACGCCCAATAATAGGATTCGTAACAGTCACTAACTCTTTCACCGCACCAAATTTCAGCTTAATATCTTGAAAATTGCGACCAGTACATAGCTAAACGCAAAAATGTCACGCACAATGGACATTTTCAGGGCCCCAAAAAAAGAAAACGGTGAGAGATATCAAAAAATCGTTTTGAGTAAAAAAGTTTCATAGCGCGGAGATCTTACACCTATACATTAACATTTTTCGATACGACCAGCCGTTTCCGAGATATATCGATTCAAAAAAATAGGATGAAATTCAGGGCCCCCAAAAAAGATCCGGCCCTGCACCTATTTTAACGCCCAACCACAGGGTTCGTCACAGGCCCAAACTCTTTCACCGTAGCAAATTTCAGCTCGATATCTTGGAAATTGCGACCTGTACTTTGCTAAACGCAAAAACGTCACGCACATACATACAGACAGACTTTTTCCAATATACCACGGCTATATGAAAGCCTATAGGATCTTTAGATCCGGCTTTCATAACAAGTAGGAGTCCACGCAGCACGACCTGCTTTTGATGAGACGGTGGCGCAGCAGCAAGGGGCCAGCAGGAGGGGTTATAATCTCAAACAACAACTTCGTTGGCGGCGAGGCCTGCGGAATTACATTTCCGACCTTCGACCCGATTGCAAGGAAATGTAGGAAAATTATAGAATGTTATTCTAGGCAATGCTGACACCATCACATGGTTATGAAAGCCGGACGTCCTTGGAAGTGGAAAAATCTTGCTTCTGTAAATACATGATTCAACTTATTGGAAAGGTTAAAACGAGTAATAAATTATAGATAATTTTCCGTAGAATTCAATTAGACCATAAGTTGAATTTTTACCAGTTGTTGTATACATTTGGGCCCCATTTTTAAAAAAAAACGAAACATTTAATAACATTAAAACTGTGAGAGATATCAAAATAAGATAAGGGGTAGAAAAGGTGCAAATCACAGAGATCTTACACCTGTAGATTTAACTTTTTTCGATAGGATCGACGCTTTCCGAGATATAACGATAAGAAAAAAAGAATGAAATACACGGCCCCAAAAAAGGAAAATGGTGAGAGATATCAAAAAATCGTTTTGAGTAAAAATGTTGCATACCGCGAAGATCTTACACCTATACATTTAACATTTTTCGATACGATCAACCGTTTCCGAGATATATAGATTCCAAAAAAAGTTTGAAATTCAGGGCCCCCAAAAAAGATCCGGCCATGCACCGATCTTAACGCCCAACAATAGGATTCGTCACAGTCACTAACTCTTTCACCGTACCAAATTTCAGCTTAATATCTTGAAAATTGCAACCAGTACTTAGCTAAACGCAAAAATGTCACACACAATGGACATTTTCAGGGCACCAAAAAAAGAAAACGTGAGAGATATCAAAAAATCGTTTTGAGTAGAAAAGTTGCATACCGCGGAGATCTTAATCCTATACCCTTAACATTTTTCGATACGATCAACCGTTTCCGAGATATATCGATTTAAAAAAAAATGAAATTCAGGGCCCCCAAAAAAGATCCGGCCCTACACCGATTTTAACGCCCAGTAATAGGATTCGTCACAGTCACTAACTCTTTCATCGTACCAAATTTCAGTTTAATATCTCGAAAATTGTGACCAGTACTTAGCCAAACACGAAAATGTTACGCACAATGGACATTTTCAGGGCCCCAAAAAAAGAAAACGGTGAGTGATATCAAAAAATCGTTTTGAGTAAAAAAGTTGCATACCGCGGAGATCTTACACCTATACATTTAACATTTTTCGATACGATCAACCGTTTCCGAGATATATCGATTCCAAAAAAAAAAAGAAATTCATGGCCCCCAATAAAGATCCGGCCCCACACCGATTTTAACGCCCAACAATAGGATTCGTCACAGTCCCTGACTATTTCATCGTACCAAATTTCAGTTTAATATCTTGAAAATTGCGACCAGTACTTAGCCAAACACAAAAATGTCACGCACAATGGACATTTTCAGGGCCCCAAAAAAAGAAAACGGTGACAGATATCAAAAAATCGTTTTGAGTAAAAAAGTTGCATACCGCGAAGATCTTACACCGGTTCATTTAACATTTTTCGATACGACCAACCGTTTCCGAGATATATCGAATCCAAAAAACAGTTAGAAATTCAGGGCCCCAAAAAATATCCGGCCCTGCACCGATTTTAACGCCCAACAAAAGGATTTGTCACAGTCTTTAATTCTTTCACCGTACCAAATTTCAGCTTATTATCTTGAAAATTGCGACCAGCACTTAGCTAAACGCAAAAATGTCACGCACAATGGACATTTTCAGGGCCCCTAAAAAATGAAAACGGTGAGAGATATCAAAAAATCGTTTATATAAAAAAGTTGCGTACCGCGGAGATCTTACACCTGTACATTTAACATTCTTCGATACGACCAACCGTTTCCGAGATATATCGATTCCAAATAAAAGTTTGAAATTCAGGGCCCCCAACAATGATCCGCCCCTGCACCGATCTTAACGCCCAAGAATAGGATTCGTCACAGTCACTAACTCTTTCTCCGTACCAAATTTGAGTTTAATATCTTGAAAATTGCGTGCGACCAGTACTTAGCTAAACGCAAAAATGTCACACAAAATGGACATTTTCAGGACCCCAAAAAATTAAAACGGTGAAAGATATCGAGAAATCGTTTTGAGTAAAAAAGTTGCATACCGCGGAGATCTAACACCTGTACATTTAACATTTTTCGATGCGACCAACCGTTTCCGAGATATATCGATTCCAAAAAAAAGTTTGAAATTCAGGGCCCCCAATAAAGATCCGGCCCTGCACCGATTTTAACGCCCAAAAATAGGATTCGTAACAGTCACTAACTCTTTCACCGCACCAAATTTCAGCTTAATATCTTGAAAATTGCGACCAGTACATAGCTAAACGCAAAAATGTCACGCACAATGGACATTTTCAGGGCCCCAAAAAAAGAAAACGGTGAGAGATATCAAAAAATCGTTTTGAGTAAAAAAGTTTCATAGCGCGGAGATCTTACACCTATACATTAACATTTTTCGATACGACCAACCGTTTCCGAGATATATCGATTCAAAAAAATAGGATGAAATTCAGGGCCCCCAAAAAAGATCCGGCCCTGCACCTATTTTAACGCCCAACCACAGGGTTCGTCACAGGCCCAAACTCTTTCACCGTAGCAAATTTCAGCTCGATATCTTGGAAATTGCGACCTGTACTTTGCTAAACGCAAAAACGTCACGCACATACATACAGACAGACTTTTTCCAATATACCACGGCTATATGAAAGCCTATAGGATCTTTAGATCCGGCTTTCATAACAAGTAGGAGTCCACGCAGCACGACCTGCTTTTGATGAGACGGTGGCGCAGCAGCAAGGGGCCAGCAGGAGGGGTTATAATCTCAAACAACAACTTCGTTGGCGGCGAGGCCTGCGGAATTACATTTCCGACCTTCGACCCGATTGCAAGGAAATGTAGGAAAATTATAGAATGTTATTCTAGGCAATGCTGACACCATCACATGGTTATGAAAGCCGGACGTCCTTGGAAGTGGAAAAATCTTGCTTCTGTAAATACATGATTCAACTTATTGGAAAGGTTAAAACGAGTAATAAATTATAGATAATTTTCCGTAGAATTCAATTAGACCATAAGTTGAATTTTTACCAGTTGTTGTATACATTTGGGCCCCATTTTTTTAAAAAAAACGAAACATTTAATAACATTAAAACTGTGAGAGATATCAAAATAAGATAAGGGGTAGAAAAGGTGCAAATCACAGAGATCTTACACCTGTAGATTTAACTTTTTTCGATAGGATCGACGCTTTCCGAGATATAACGATAAGAAAAAAAGAATGAAATACACGGCCCCAAAAAAGGAAAATGGTGAGAGATATCAAAAAATCGTTTTGAGTAAAAATGTTGCATACCGCGAAGATCTTACACCTATACATTTAACATTTTTCGATACGATCAACCGTTTCCGAGATATATAGATTCCAAAAAAAGTTTGAAATTCAGGGCCCCCAAAAAAGATCCGGCCCTGCACCGATCTTAACGCCCAACAATAGGATTCGTCATAGTCACTAACTCTTTCACCGTACCAAATTTCAGCTTAATATCTTGAAAATTGCAACCAGTACTTAGCTAAACGCAAAAATGTCACACACAATGGACATTTTCAGGGCACCAAAAAAAGAAAACGTGAGAGATATCAAAAAATCGTTTTGAGTAGAAAAGTTGCATACCGCGGAGATCTTAATCCTATACCCTTAACATGTTTCGATACGATCAACCGTTTCCGAGATATATCGAATCCAAAAAACAGTTAGAAATTCAGGGCCCCAAAAAAGATCCGGCCCTGCACCGATTTTAACGCCCAACAAAAGGATTTGTCACAGTCTTTAATTCTTTCACCGTACCAAATTTCAGCTTATTATCTTGAAAATTGCGACCAGCACTTAGCTAAACGCAAAAATGTCACGCACAATGGACATTTTCAGGGCCCCTAAAAAATGAAAACGGTGAGAGATATCAAAAAATCGTTTTTATAAAAAAGTTGCGTACCGCGGAGATCTTACACCTGTACATTTAACATTCTTCGATACGACCAACCGTTTCCGAGATATATCGATTCCAAATAAAAGTTTGAAATTCAGGGCCCCCAACAATGATCCGCCCCTGCACCGATCTTAACGCCCAAGAATAGGATTCGTCACAGTCACTAACTCTTTCTCCGTACCAAATTTGAGTTTAATATCTTGAAAATTGCGTGCGACCAGTACTTAGCTAAACGCAAAAATGTCACACAAAATGGACATTTTCAGGACCCCAAAAAATTAAAACGGTGAAAGATATCGAGAAATCGTTTTGAGTAAAAAAGTTGCATACCGCGGAGATCTAACACCTGTACATTTAACATTTTTCGATGCGACCACCCGTTTCCGAGATATATCTATTCCAAAAAAAAGTTTGAAATTCAGGGCCCCCAAAAAAGATCCGGCCCTGCACCGATTTTAACGCCCAACAATAGGATTCGTAACAGTCACTAACTCTTTCACCGCACCAAATTTCAGCTTAATATCTTGAAAATTGCGACCAGTACATAGCTAAACGCAAAAATGTCACGCACAATGGACATTTTCAGGGCCCCAAAGAATTAAAACGGTGAGAGGTATCAAAAAATCGTTTGAGTAAAAAAGTTGCATACCGCGGAGATCTTACACCTGTACATTTAACCTTTTTTCGATACGACCAACCGTTTCCGAGATATATCGATTCCAAAATAAAAGTATGAAATTCAGGGCCCCCCAAAAAGATCCGTCCCTGCACCGTTTTTAACGCCCGACAATCGGTTTCCTCACAGGCTCTAACTCTTTCACAACACCAAATTTCAGTTCGATATCTTGAAAATTGCGACCTGCACATCGCTAAACACAAATATGTCCCGCACAATGGACATCTTCAGGCCCCCCAAAAAAAGAAAACGGTGAGAGATATCAAAAAATCGTTCTGAGTAAAAACGTTGCATACCGCGGAGATCTTACACCTGTATATTTAACATTTTTCGATACGACCAACCGTTTCCGAGATATATCGATTCAAAAAAAAAAGTTTGAAATTCAGGGCCCCCCAAAAAGATCCGGCCCTGCACCGATTTTAACGCCCATCAAAAGGGTTCGTCACAGGCCCCAACTCATTCACCGTACCAAATTTCAGCCCGATATCTTGAAAATTGCGACCTGTACTTTGCTAAACGCAAAACCGTCAACCACATACGTACATCTTCAGGGTCCCAAAAAAGAAAAACGGTGAGAGATATCAAGAAATCTTTTTGAGTAAAAAAGTTGCATACCGCGGAGATCTTACTTCTGTACATTTCACGTTTTTCGATACGACCAGCCGTTTCCGATATATATCGATTCCAAAAAAAAGTTAGAAATTCAGGGCCCCCGAAAAAGTTCGGGCCCTGCACCGTTTTTAACGCCCGACAACTGGTTCCCTCACTGGGTCCAAGTCTTTCACCACTCCAAATTTCAGCTCGATATCTTGAAAATTGCGACCTGAACTTCGCTAAACCCAAAAATGTCATGCACAATTGTCTTTTTCAGGGCCTCAAAAAACAAAACAGTGAGAGATATCAAAAAATTGTTTTGAGTAAAAAAGTTGCATACCGTGGGGATCTTACACATGTAGATTTAAAGTTTTTGATAAGACCAACCGTTTCCGAGATATTTTGATTCCAAGAAAAAATTGAAATTCAGGGCCCCAAAAAAAGATTCGGCCCAGCACCGATTTTAACGCCCAACAATGGGATTCGTCACAGATGACCTTGTAGTTTGGGCACAAGACGCGTCCCATATGAAGGTAGTTTGTTACCAAATTTGGTAAAGATCCGATGATTAGTTTGGTCGTAATGCATTATTAAGTTTTGACCATTCGATTGGCCGCCATTACCTTTTGGTAAAGATGGCGGCAATATAAAACTTGACTCTGAGGTGCCCTTTGCCAGTGCTACCTCTGTACCAAATTTCGTGCAATTCGGTTTAACCGTGTTCGAATTGATAGGGGGGGACCGACATTCAGAGTACACACACTCACACACACACACACAGACTCACCCACACACATACACACACACACAGACAGACACACAATTTTTGGCCCTGTGTTGATCTCATAAGTCTACTTAATTTTTTGCAAAAATCGAAAGTAGGCTAAAAATCCTATTGAGTAGAAAAGTTGCCTACCGCGGAGATCTTACACCTGTACATTTAACTTTTTTCGATACGACCAACCGTTTCCGAGATATATCGATTCCAAAATAAAAGTATGAAATTCAGGGCCCCCAAAAAAGATCCGTCCCTGCACCGTTTTTAACGCCCGACAATCGGTTCCCTCACAGGCTCTAACTCTTTCACAACACCAAATTTCAGTTCGATATCTTGAAAATTGCGACCTGCACATCGCTAAACACAGATATGTCCCGCACAATGGACATCTTCAGGCCCCCCAAAAAAAGAAAACGGTGAGAGATATCAAAAAATCGTTCTGAGTAAAAACGTTGCATACCGCGGAGATCTTACACCTGTATATTTAACATTTTTCGATACGACCAACCGTTTCCGAGATATATCGATTCAAAAAAAAAGTTTGAAATTCAGGGCCCCCCAAAAAGATCCGGCCCTGCACCTATTTTAACGCCCATCAAAAGGGTTCGTCACAGGCCCCAACTCTTTCACCGTACCAAATTTCAGCTCGATATCTTGAAAATTGCGACCTGTACTTTGCTAAACGCAAAACCGTCAACCACATACGTACATCTTCAGGGTCCCAAAAAAGAAAAACGGTGAGAGATATCAAGAAATCTTTTTGAGTAAAAAAGTTGCATACCGCGGAGATCTTACTTCTGTACATTTCACGTTTTTCGATACGACCAGCGGTTTCCGATATATATCGATTCCAAAAAAAAGTTTGAAATTCAGGGCCCCCGAAAAAGTTCGGGCCCTGCACCGTTTTTAACGCCCGAAAGCTGGTTCCCTCACAGGGTCCTAGTCTTTCACCACCCCAAATTTCAGCTCGATATCTTGAAAATTGCGACCTGAACTTCGCTAGACCCAAAAATGTCATGCACAATTGTCTTTTTCAGGCCCTCAAAAAACAAAACAGTGAGAGATATCAAAAAATCATTTGGAGTAAAAAAGTTCCATACCGCGGAGATCTTACACCTATACCTTCAACATTTTTCGATACGATCAACCGCTTCCGAGATATATCGATTCAAAAAAAAAGTTTGATATTCAGGGCCCCAAAAAAAGATCCGGCCCTGCACCGATTGTAACGCCCAACAATAGGATTCGTCACAGTCACTAACTCTTTCACCGTACCAAATTTCAGCTTAATATTTTGAAAATTGTGACCAGTACTTAGCTAAACGCAAAAATGTCCCGAACAATGGACATTTTCAGGGCCCAAAAAAAGAAAACTGTGAGAGATATCATAAAACAGTTTTGAGTAAAAAAGTTGCATACCGCGGGGATCCTACACATGTAGATTTAAAGTTTTTTGATAAGACCAACCGTTTCCGAGATATTTTGATTCCAAGAAAAAATTGAAATTCAGGGCCCCAAAAAAAGATTCGGCCCAGCACCGATTTTAACGCCCAACAATGGGATTCGTCAGAGTCACTAACTCTTTCACCGTACCAAATTTCAGCTTCATATCTTGAAAATTGCGACCAGTACTTAGCTAAACGCAAAAACGTCACGCACAATGGACATTTTCAGGGCCCTAAAAAAAGAAAACAGTGAGAGATATCAAAAAATCGTTTTGAGTAAAAAGCTTGCATACCGCGGAGATCTTACACCTGTACTTTTAACATTTTTCGATACGACCAACCGTTTCCGAGATATATCGATTCCAAAAATAAGTTTGAAATTCAGGGCCCCCAAAAAAGATCCGGCCCTGCACCGATTTTAACGCCCAACAACAGGATTCGTCACAGTCACTAACTCCTTCACCGTACCAAATTTCAGCTCGATATCTTGATTATTGCGAACTGTACTTCGCTAAACCCAAAAATGTGACGCACAATGGACATTTTCAGGGCCCCAAAAAAAGAAAACGGTGAGAGATATCAAAAAATCGTTTTGAGTAAAAAAGTTGCATACCGCGGAGTTCTTACACCTGTACATTGAACATTTTTCGATACGACCAACCGTTTCCGACATATATCGATTCCAAAAAACAGTTAGAAATTAGGGCCCCCAAAAAAGATCCGGCCCTGCACCGATTTTAACGCCCAACAATAGGATTCGTCACAGTCACTAACTCCTTCACCGTACCAAATTTCAGCTCGATATCTTGATTATTGCAAACTGTACTGAGCTAAACGCAAAAATGTCACGCACAATGGACATTTTCAGGGCCCCAAAAAAAGAAAACGGTGAGAGATATCAAAAAATCGTTTTGAGTAAAAAAGTTGAATACCACGGAGATCTTACACCTGTATATTTAACATTTTTCGATACGTCCAACCGTTTCCGAGATATATTGATTCCAAAAAACAGTTAGAAATTCAGGGCCCCCCAAAAAGATCCGGCCCTGCACCGATTTTAACGCCCAACAATAGGATTCGTCACAGTCAATAACTCTTTTTCCGCACCAAATTTCAGCTTAATATCTTGAAAATTGCGACCAGTACTTAGCTAAACGCAAAAATGTCACGCACAATGGACATATTCAGGGCCCCAAAAAATGAAAACGGTGCGAGATATCAAAAAATCGTGTTGAGTAAAAAAGTTGCATACCGCGGAGATCATACACCTGTACATTTAACATTTTTCGATACGATCAACCGTTTCCGAGATATATCGATTCAAAAAAAAGTTTGAAATTCAGGGCCCCCCAAAAAGATCCGGCCCTGCACCGATCTTAACGCCCAACAATAGGATTCGTCACAGTCAATAACTCTTTCACCGCACCAAATTTCAGCTTAATATCTTGAAAATTGCGACCAGTACTTAGCTAAACGCAAAAATGTCACGCACAATGGACATTTTCAGGGCCCCAAAAAAAAAGAAAACGGTGAGAGATATCAAAAAATCGTTTTGAGTAAAAATGTTGCATACCGCGGAGATCTTACACCTATACATTTAACATTTTTCGATACGACCAACCGTTTCCGAGATATATCGATTCAAAAAAATAGGATGAAATTCAGGGCCCCAAAAGAAGGTCCGTCACTGCACCGATCTTAACGCCCAACAATAGGGTTCGTCACAGGCCCCAACTCTTTCACCGTACCAAATTTCAGCTCGATATTTTGAAAATTGCGACCTGAACTTTGCTAAGCGCAAAAACGTCACACACATACGTACGTACATACAGACAGACTTTTTCCCACATACCACGGCTATATGAAAGCCTATAGGATGTTAAGATCCGGCTTTCATAACAAGGCGGCCAAGCGAAGTTGCGACTTTAAATAGACGTTTCTCACGATTTTACCAACCAAACGTAATGAGACTTGGTACAGTATATGTTTATACACATTGTAATGCCCTGACATCTAACTTCGTTCAATTGTTTACATAACCTCAAGATGGCGGTTGTGCGAAATACTTCACCGGCATTCTATATCTCTGAAATTATTACCGGTATCACCCTGAAATTTTGTACGGAGATAAGGGGCACCACTGGAAGTTCATTTATGAGACTTTCAAAATACGGTGAACTACGAAACGAACATGGCGGCCACGCGAAGTTGAAAGTTTTATATAGACTTTTCTCGCGATTTAATGATCCAAACTCAATGAAACTTGGCACAGGAAATGTTTATACACATTATAATGCACTGGTATTTAATTTGGTTCAATTGTTTACATAACCTCAAGATGGCGGCTGTGCTAATTTTCAAATTAAGTTTTTATTTTCTTGTGTCGTAATCATGCGATCGAAGTGAAAGTTTGAATAATGAACCTACGCAATATTTTTCCTTTAATGGTACATGACTCTATGGCCAATACATATAACAATCCAACATGGCGACCATCCGAAATATTTAGATGGTTCTCAATATCTACGAATCTATTATATCAATCAAACTGAATTTTTAAATGTTCTTAGGGGCTATGAACATAAGTCCACCTATAGGACTTTCAATAACCTGGTTACCAAAAATCCAACATGGTGGTGACCGCACCAAATTTCAGTTTGATATCTTGAAAATTGCGACCTGTACTTCTCTAAACCCAAATATGTCACACACAATGGACATTTTGAGGGCCCCAAAAAGAGAAAACGGTGAGAGATATCAAAAAATCGTTATGAGTAAAATAGTTCCATACCCTGGTGATCTTACACCTTTACATTTGACGTTTTTCGATACGACCATCCGTTTCCGAGTTATATTGATTCCAAAAAAGGGGATGAAATTCAGGGCCCCCAAAAAAGGTACGGCCCTGCACCGATTTTAACGCCCAAAAATAGGATTCCTCACAGGCCCTAGCTCTTTCACCGTACCAAATTTTAGCTTGATATCTTGAAAATTGCGACCTGTACTTTGCTAAACGCAAAAATTTCACTCACAATGGACATTTTCAGGGCCTCAAGAAAACTAAACGGTGAGAGATGTCAAAAAAATCTTTTTTATTAAAAAAGTTGCATAGGGCGGAGATCTTACACCTGTATTTTGAACGTTTTTCGATACGACCAGCCATTTCCGAGATATATCGATTCCAAAAAAAGTTTGAAATTCAGGGCCCCCCAAAAAGATCCGGCCCTGCACCGTTTTTAACGCCCGACAATAGGTTTATTAACAGGGTCTAACTGTTTCACCGCTCCAAATTTCAGCTCGATATCTCCAAAATTGCGAACTGTACATCGCTAAACCCAAAAATGTCACGCAAAATGGATATTATGGCCTAAAAAAGTAAACGGTGAGAGATATCAAAAAATCGTTTTGAGTAAAAAAAGGTGCATACCGCGGAGATCTAACACCTGTACATTTAACATTTTTCGATGCAACAATCCGTTTCCGAGATATATCGATTCCAAAAAAAAGTTTGAAATTCAGGGCCCCCAAAAAAGATCCGGCCCTGCACCGATTTTAACGCCCAACAACAGGATTTGTCACAGTCACTAACTCTTTCATCGTACCAAATTTCAGCTTAATATCTTGAAAATTGCGACCAGTACATAGCTAAACGCAAAAATGTCACGCACAATGGACATTTTCAGTGCCCCAAAAATAGAAAACGGTGAGAGATTTCAAAAAATCGTTTTGAGTAAAAATGTTCCATACCGCGGAGATCTTACACCTGGTCATTTAACATTTTTCGATACGACCAACCGTTTCCGAGATATATCGATTCCAAAAAACAGTTAGAAATTCAGGGCCCCCGAAAATGATCCGGCCCTGCACCGATTGTAACGCCCAACAACAGGATTCGCCACAGTCACTAACTCTTTCACCGTACCAAATTTCAGCTTAATATCTTGAAAATTGCGACCAGTACTTAGCTAAACGCAAAAATGTCACACACAATAAACATTTTCAGGGCCCCCAAAAAAGAAAACGGTGAGAGATATCAAAGAATCGTTTTGAGTAAAAAAGGTGCATACCGCGGAGATCTTACACCTATACTTTTAACATTTTTCGATACGATCAACCGTTTCCGAGATATATCGATTACAAAAAAAGTTTGAAATTCAGGGCCCCCAAAAAAGATCCGACCCTGCACCGATCTTAACGCTCAACAATAGGATTCGTCACAGTCACTAAGTCTTTCACAGTACCAAATTTCAGCTTAATATCTTGAAAATTGCGACCAGTACTTAGCTAAACGCAAAAAATGTCACACACAATGAACATTTTCAGGGCCCCAAAAAAAGAAAACGGTGAGAGATATCAAAAAATCGTATTGAATAAAAAAGTTGCTTACCGCGGAGATCTTACACATGTAGATTTAAAGTTTTTTGATAAGACCAACCGTTTTCGAGATATATCGATTCCAAAAAAAAAATGATATTCAGGGCCCCAAAAAAAGATTCGGCCCAGCACCGATTTTAACGCCCAATAACAGGATTCGTCACAGTCACTAATTCTTTCACCGTACCAAATTTCAGCTTCATATCTTGAAAATTGCGACCAGTACTTAGCTAAACACAAAAATGTCACGCACAATGGACATTTTCAGGGCCCTAAAAAACGAAAACGGTGAGAGATATCAAAAAATCGTTTTGAGTAAAAAAGTTGCATACCGCGGAGATCTTACACCTGTACCTTTAACATTTTTCAATGCGACCAACTGTTTCCGAGATATAATGATTCCAAAAAAAAGTTTGAAATTCAGGGCCCCAAAAAACATCCGGCCCTGCACCGATCTTAACGCCCAACAATAGGATTCGTCACAGTCACTAACTCTTTCACCGCACCAAATTTCAGCTTAATGTCTTGAAAATTGCGACCAGTACTTAGCTAAACGCAAAAATGTCACGCACAATGGACATTTTCAGGGCCCCAAAAAATGAAAAGGTGAGAGATATCAATAATTCGTTTTTAGTAAAAAAAAAATTGCATACCGCGGAGATCTTACACCTGTACATTTAACCTTTTTTTCGATACGACCAACCGTTTCCGGATATATCGATTCCAAAATAAAAGTATGAAATTCAGGGCCCCCCAAAAAGATCCGGCCCTGCACAGATTTTAACGCCCAACAACAGGATTCGTCACAGTCACTAACTCCTTCACCGTACCAAATTTCAGCTCGATATCTTGATTATTGCGAACTGTACTTCGCTAAACCCAAAAATGTGACGCACAATGGACATTTTCAGGGCCCCAAAAAAAGAAAACGGTGAGAGATATCGAGAAATCGTTTTGAGTAAAAAAGTTGCATACCGCGGAGATCTAACACCTGTACATTTAACATTTTTCGATGCGACCACCCGTTTCCGAGATATATCGATTCCAAAAAAAAGTTTGAAATTCAGGGCCCCCAAAAAAGATCCGGCCCTGCACCGATTTTTAACGCCCAACAATAGGATTCCGTAACAGTCACTAACTCTTTCACCGCACCAAATTTCAGCTTAATGTCTTGAAAATTGCGACCCAGTACTTAGCTAAACGCAAAAATGTCACGCACAATGGACATTTTCAGGGCCCCTAAAAAATGAAAACGCTGAGAGATATCAAAAAATCGTTTTTATAAATAAGTTGCGTACCGCGGAGATCTTACACCTGTACATTTAACATTCTTCGATACGACCAACCGTTTCCGAGATATATCGATTCCAAATAAAAGTTTGAAATTCAGGGCCCCCAACAATGATCCGCCCCTGCACCGATCTTAACGCCCAAGAATAGGATTCGTCACAGTCACTAACTCTTTCCTCCGTACCAAATTTGAGTTTAATATCTTGAAAATTGCGTGCGACCAGTACTTAGCTAAACGCAAAAATGTCACACAAAATGGACATTTTCAGGACCCCAAAAAATTAAAACGGTGAAAGATATCGAGAAATCGTTTGAGTAAAAAAGTTGCATACCGCGGAGATCTAACACCTGTACATTTAACATTTTTCGATGCGACCACCCGTTTCCGAGATATATCGATTCCAAAAAAAAGTTTGAAATTCAGGGCCCCCCAAAAAAGATCCGGCCCTGCACCGATTTTAACGCCCAACAATAGGATTCGTAACAGTCACTAACTCTTTCACCGCACCAAATTTCAGCTTAATATCTTGAAAATTGCGACCAGTACATAGCTAAACGCAAAAATGTCACGCACAATGGACATTTTCTGGGCCCCAAAGAATTAAAACGGTGAGAGGTATCAAAAAATCGTTTGAGTAAAAAAGTTGCATACCGCGGAGATCTTACACCTGTACATTTAACCTTTTTCGATACGACCAACCGTTTTCCGAGATATATCGATTCCAAAATAAAAGTATTGAAATTCAGGGGCCCCCCAAAAAGATCCGGCCCTGCACAGATTTTAACGCCCAACAACAGGATTCGTCACAGTCACTAACTCCTTCACCGTACCAAATTTCAGCTCGATATCTTGATTATTGCGAACTGTACTTCGCTAAACCCAAAAATGTGACGCACAATGGACATTTTCCAGGGCCCCAAAAAAAGAAAACGGTGAGAGATATCAAAAAAATCGTTTGAGTAAAAAAGTTGCATACCGCGGAGTTCTTACACCTGTACATTGAACATTTTTCGATACGACCAACCGTTTCCGACATATATCGATTCCAAAAAACAGTTAGAAATTAAGGGGCCCCCAAAAAAGATCCGGCCCTGCACCGATTTTAACGCCCAACAATAGGATTCGTCACAGTCACTAACTCCTTCACCGTACAAATTTCAGCTCGATATCTTGATTATTGCAAACTGTACTGAGCTAAACGCAAAAATGTCACGCACAATGGACATTTTCAGGGCCCCAAAAAAAGAAAACGGTGAGAGATATCAAAAAATCGTTTTGAGTAAAAAAGTTGAATACCATGGAGATCTTACACCTGTATATTTAACATTTTTCGATACGTCCAACCGTTTCCGAGATATATTGATTCCAAAAAAACAGTTAGAAATTCAGGGCCCCCCAAAAAGATCCGGCCCTGCACCGATTTTAACGCCCAACAATAGGATTCGTCACAGTCAATAACTCTTTCACCGCACCAAATTTCAGCTTAATATCTTGAAAATTGCGACCAGTACTTAGCTAAACGCAAAAATGTCACGCACAATGGACATATTCAGGCCCCAAAAAATGAAAACGGTGAGAGATATCAAAAAATCGTGTTGAGTAAAAAAGTTGCATACCGCGGAGATCATACACCTGTACGTTTAACATTTTTCGATACGATCAACCGTTTCCGAGATATATCGATTCAAAAAAAAGTTTGAAATTCAGGGGCCCCCCCAAAAAGATCCGGCCCTGCACCGATCTTAACGCCCAACAACAGGATTCGTCACAGTCAATAACTCTTTCACCGCACCAAATTTCAGCTTAATATCTTGAAAATTGCGACCAGTACTTAGCTAAACGCAAAAATGTCACGCACAATGGACATTTTCAGGGCCCCAAAAAAAAGAAAACGGTGAGAGATATCAAAAAAATCGTTTTGAGTAAAAATGTTGCATACCGCGGAGATCTTACACCTATACATTTAACATTTTTCGATACGACCAACCGTTTCCGAGATATATCGATTCAAAAAAATAGGATGAAATTCAGGGCCCCAAAAGAAGGTCCGTCACTGCACCGATCTTAACGCCCAACAATAGGGTTCGTCACAGGCCCCCAACTCTTTCACCGTACCAAATTTCAGCTCGATATTTTGAAAATTGCGACCTGAACTTTGCTAAGCGCAAAAACGTCACACACATACGTACGTACATACAGACAGACTTTTTCCCCACATACCACGGCTATATGAAAGCCTATAGGATGTTAAGATCCGGCTTTCATAACAAGGCGGCGCGACTTTAAATAGACGTTTCTCACGATTTTACCAACCAAACGTAATGAGACTTGGTACAGTATATGTTTATACACATTGTAATGCCCTGACATCTAACTTCGTTCAATTGTTTACATAACCTCAAGATGGCGGTTGTGCGAAATACTTCACCGGCATTCTATATCTCTGAAATTATTACCGGTATCACCCTGAAATTTTGTACGGAGATAAGGGGCACCACTGGAAGTTCATTTATGAGACTTTCAAAATACGGTGAACTACGAAACGAACATGGCGGCCACGCGAAGTTGAAAGTTTTATATAGACTTTTCTCGCGATTTAATGATCCAAATGCAATGAAACTTGGCACAGGAAATGTTTATACACATTATAATGCACTGGTATTTAATTTGGTTCAATTGTTTACATAACCTCAAGATGGCGGCTGTGCTAATTTTCAAATTAAGTTTTTATTTTCTTGTGTCGTAATCATGCGATCGAAGTGAAAGTTTGAATAATGAACCTACGCAATATTTTTCCTTTAATGGTACATGACTCTATGGCCAATACATATAACAATCCAACATGGCGACCATCCGAAATATTTAGATGGTTCTCAATATCTACGAATCTATTATATCAATCAAACTGAATTTTTAAATGTTCTTAGGGGCTATGAACATAAGTTCACCTATAGGACTTTCAATAACCTGGTTACCAAAAATCCAACATGGTGGTGACCGCACCAAATTTCAGTTTGATATCTTGAAAATTGCGACCTGTACTTCTCTAAACCCAAATATGTCACACACAATGGACATTTTGAGGGCCCCAAAAAGAGAAAACGGTGAGAGATATCAAAAAATCGTTATGAGTAAAATAGTTCCATACCCTGGTGATCTTACACCTTTACATTTGACGTTTTTCGATACGACCATCCGTTTCCGAGTTATATTGATTCCAAAAAAGGGGATGAAATTCAGGGCCCCCAAAAAAGGTACGGCCCTGCACCGATTTTAACGCCCAAAAAACGGATTCCTCACAGGCCCTAGCTCTTTCACCGTACCAAATTTTAGCTTGATATCTTGAAAATTGCGACCTGTACTTTGCTAAACGCAAAAATTTCACTCACAATGGACATTTTCAGGGCCTCAAGAAAACTAAACGGTGAGAGATGTCAAAAAATCTTTTTTATTAAAAAAGTTGCATAGGGCGGAGATCTTACACCTGTATTTTGAACGTTTTTCGATACGACCAGCCATTTCCGAGATATATCGATTCCAAAAAAAGTTTGAAATTCAGGGCCCCCCAAAAAGATCCGGCCCTGCACCGTTTTTAACGCCCGACAATAGGTTTATTAACAGGGTCTAACTGTTTCACCGCTCCAAATTTCAGCTCGATATCTCCAAAATTGCGAACTGTACATCGCTAAACCCAAAAATGTCACGCAAAATGGATATTATGGCCTAAAAAAGTAAACGGTGAGAGATATCAAAAAATCGTTTTGAGTAAAAAAAGGTGCATACCGCGGAGATCATAACCTATACATTTAACATTTTTCGATACGATCAACCGTTTCCGTGATATATCGATTCCAAAAACAGTTTGAAATTCAGGGCCCCCAAAAAAGATCCGGCCCTGCACCGATTTTAACGCCCAACAACAGGATTTGTCACAGTCACTAACTCTTTCATCGTACCAAATTTCAGCTTAATATCTTGAAAATTGCGACCAGTACATAGCTAAACGCAAAAATGTCACGCACAATGGACATTTTCAGTGCCCCAAAAATAGGAAACGGTGAGAGATTTCAAAAAATCGTTTTGAGTAAAAATGTTCCATACCGCGGAGATCTTACACCTGGTCATTTAACATTTTTCGATACGACCAACCGTTTCCGAGATATATCGATTCCAAAAAACAGTTAGAAATTCAGGGCCCCCGAAAATGATCCGGCCCTGCACCGATTGTAACGCCCAACAACAGGATTCGCCACAGTCACTAACTCTTTCACCGTACCAAATTTCAGCTTAATATCTTGAAAATTGCGACCAGTACTTAGCTAAACGCAAAAATGTCACACACAATGAACATTTTCAGGGCCCCCAAAAAAGAAAACGGTGAGAGATATCAAAGAATCGTTTTGAGTAAAAAAGGTGCATACCGCGGAGATCTTACACCTATACTTTTAACATTTTTCGATACGATCAACCGTTTCCGAGATATATCGATTACAAAAAAAGTTTGAAATTCAGGGCCCCCAAAAAAGATCCGACCCTGCACCGATCTTAACGCTCAACAATAGGATTCGTCACAGTCACTAAGTCTTTCACAGTACCAAATTTCAGCTTAATATCTTGAAAATTGCGACCAGTACTTAGCTAAACGCAAAAAATGTCACACACAATGAACATTTTCAGGGCCCCAAAAAAAGAAAACGGTGAGAGATATCAAAAAATCGTATTGAATAAAAAAGTTGCTTACCGCGGAGATCTTACACATGTAGATTTAAAGTTTTTTGATAAGACCAACCGTTTTCGAGATATATCGATTCCAAAAAGAAAATGATATTCAGGGCCCCAAAAAAAGATTCGGCCCAGCACCGATTTTAACGCCCAATAACAGGATTCGTCACAGTCACTAATTCTTTCACCGTACCAAATTTCAGCTTCATATCTTGAAAATTGCGACCAGTACTTAGCTAAACACAAAAATGTCACGCACAATGGACATTTTCAGGGCCCTAAAAAACGAAAACGGTGAGAGATATCAAAAAATCGTTTTGAGTAAAAAAGTTGCATACCGCGGAGATCTTACACCTGTACCTTTAACATTTTTCAATGCGACCAACTGTTTCCGAGATATAATGATTCCAAAAAAAAGTTTGAAATTCAGGGCCCCAAAAAACATCCGGCCCTGCACCGATCTTAACGCCCAACAATAGGATTCGTCACAGTCACTAACTCTTTCACCGCACCAAATTTCAGCTTAATGTCTTGAAAATTGCGACCAGTACTTAGCTAAACGCAAAAATGTCACGCACAATGGACATTTTCAGGGCCCCAAAAAATGAAAAGGTGAGAGATATCAATAATTCGTTTTTAGTAAAAAAAATTGCATACCGCGGAGATCTTACACCTGTACATTTAACATTTTTCGATACGACCAACCGTTTCCGAGATATATCGATTCCAAAAAAAAGTTTGAAATTCAGGGCCCCCAAAAAAGATCCGGCCCTGCACCGATCTTAACGCCCAACAATAGGATTCGTCACAGTCACTAACTCTTTCACCGTACCAAATGTCAGCTTAATATCTTGAAAATTGCGACCAGTACTTAGCTAAACGCAAAAATGTCACGCACGATGGACATATTCAGGGCCCCAAAAAATGAAAACCGTGAGAGATATCAAAAAATCGTTTTGAGTAAAAAAGTTGCATACCGCGGAGATCTTACACCTGTACATTTAACATTTTTCGATACGACCAACCGTTTCCGAGAATTATCGATTCCAATAAAAAAATTGAAATTCAGGGCCCCCGAAAAAGATCCGGCCCTGCGCCGATTTTAACGCCCAACAACAGGATTTGTTACAGTCACTAACTCTTTCATCGTACCAAATTTGAGCTTAATATCTTGAAAATTGCGTCCAGTACTTAGCTAAACGCAAAAATGTCACGCACAATGGACATTTTCAGGGCCCCAAAAAAAAAAGAAAACGGTGAGAGATATCAAAAAATCGTTTCGATTAAAAAAGTTGCATACCGCGGAGATCTTACACCTATACATTTAACATTTTCGATACGACCAACCGTTTCCGAGATATATCGATTCAAAAAAATAGGATGAAATTCAGGGCCCCAAAAAAAAGTTCCGGCCCTGCACCGATTTTAACGCCCAACAATAGGGTTCGTCACAGGCCCCAACTCTTTCACCGTACCAAATTTCAGCTTAATATCTTGAAAATTGCGACCAGTACTTAGCTAAACGCAAAAATGTCACGCACAATGGACATATTCAGGGCCCCAAAAAATGAAAACGGTGAGAGATATCAAAAAATCGTTTTGAGTAAAAAAAAGTTGCATACCGCGGGGATATTACACCTGTATATTTAACATTTTTCGATACGACCAACCGTTTCCGAGATATATCGATTCAAAAAAATAGGATGAAATTCAGGGCCCCCGAAAAAGATCCGGCCCTGCACCGATTTTAACGCCCAACAATAGGATTTGTTACAGTCACTAACTCTTTCATCGTACCAAATTTCAGCTTCATATCTTGAAAATTGCGACCAGTACTCAGCTAAACGCAAAAATGTCACGCACAATGGATATTTTCAGGGCCCCAAAAAAAAGAAAACGGTGAGAGATATCAAAAAATCGTTTTGAGTAAAAAAGTTGCATACCGCGGAGATCTTACACCAATACTTTTAACATTTTTCGATACGACCAACCGTTTCCGAGATATATCGATTCAAAAAATAGGATGAAATTCAGGGCCCCAAAGAACATCCGGCCCTGCACCGATCTTAACGCCCAACAATAGGATTCGTCACAGTCACTAACTCTTTCACCGCACCAAATTTCAGCTTAATGTCTTGAAAATTGCGACCAGTACTTAGCTAAACGCAAAAATGTCACGCACAATGGACATTTTCAGGGCCCCAAAAAATGAAAAGGTGAGAGATATCAATAATTCGTTTTTAGTAAAAAAAATTGCATACCGCGGAGATCTTACACCTGTACATTTAACATTTTTCGATACGACCAACCGTTTCCGAGATATATCGATTCCAAAAAAAAGTTTGAAATTCAGGGCCCCCAAAAAAGATCCGGCCCTGCACCGATCTTAACGCCCAACAATAGGATTCGTCACAGTCACTAACTCTTTCACCGTACCAAATGTCAGCTTAATATCTTGAAAATTGCGACCAGTACTTAGCTAAACGCAAAAATGTCACGCACGATGGACATATTCAGGGCCCCAAAAAATGAAAACCGTGAGAGATATCAAAAAATCGTTTTGAGTAAAAAAGTTGCATACCGCGGAGATCTTACACCTGTACATTTAACATTTTTCGATACGACCAACCGTTTCCGAGAATTATCGATTCCAATAAAAAAATTGAAATTCAGGGCCCCCGAAAAAGATCCGGCCCTGCGCCGATTTTAACGCCCAACAACAGGATTTGTTACAGTCACTAACTCTTTCATCGTACCAAATTTGAGCTTAATATCTTGAAAATTGCGTCCAGTACTTAGCTAAACGCAAAAATGTCACGCACAATGGACATTTTCAGGGCCCCAAAAAAAAAAGAAAACGGTGAGAGATATCAAAAAATCGTTTCGATTAAAAAAGTTGCATACCGCGGAGATCTTACACCTATACATTTAACATTTTCGATACGACCAACCGTTTCCGAGATATATCGATTCAAAAAAATAGGATGAAATTCAGGGCCCCAAAAAAAAGTTCCGGCCCTGCACCGATTTTAACGCCCAACAATAGGGTTCGTCACAGGCCCCAACTCTTTCACCGTACCAAATTTCAGCTTAATATCTTGAAAATTGCGACCAGTACTTAGCTAAACGCAAAAATGTCACGCACAATGGACATATTCAGGGCCCCAAAAAATGAAAACGGTGAGAGATATCAAAAAATCGTTTTGAGTAAAAAAAAGTTGCATACCGCGGGGATATTACACCTGTATATTTAACATTTTTCGATACGACCAACCGTTTCCGAGATATATCGATTCAAAAAAATAGGATGAAATTCAGGGCCCCCGAAAAAGATCCGGCCCTGCACCGATTTTAACGCCCAACAATAGGATTTGTTACAGTCACTAACTCTTTCATCGTACCAAATTTCAGCTTCATATCTTGAAAATTGCGACCAGTACTCAGCTAAACGCAAAAATGTCACGCACAATGGATATTTTCAGGGCCCCAAAAAAAAGAAAACGGTGAGAGATATCAAAAAATCGTTTTGAGTAAAAAAGTTACATACCGCGGAGATCTTACACCAATACTTTTAACATTTTTCGATACGACCAACCGTTTCCGAGATATATCGATTCAAAAAATAGGATGAAATTCAGGGCCCCAAAAAAAGGTCCGGCCCTGCACCGATTTTAACGCCCAACAATTGGGTTCGTCACAGGCCCCAACTCTTTCATCGTACCAAATTTCAGCTTAATATCTTGAAAATTGCGACCAGTACTTAGCTAAACGCAAAAATGTCACACACAATGAACATTTTCAGGGCCCCCAAAAAAGAAAACGGTGAGAGATATCAAAGAATCGTTTTGAGTAAAAAAGTTGCATACCGCGGAGATCTTACACCTATACCTTTAACATTTTTCGATACGATCAACCGTTTCCGAGATATTTCGATTACAAAAAAAGTTTGAAATTCAGGGCCCCCAAAAAAGATCCCGCCCTGCACCGATCTTAACGCTCAACAATAGGATTCGTCACAGTCACTAAGTCTTTCACAGTACCAAATTTCAGCTTAATATCTTGAAAATTGCGACCAGTACTTAGCTAAACGCAAAAATGTCACACACAATGAACATTTTCAGGGCCCCAAAAAAAGAAAACGGTGAGAGATATCAAAAAATCGTATTGAGTAAAAAAGTTGCTTACCGCAGAGATCTTACACATGTAGATTTAAAGTTTTCTGATAAGACCAACCGTTTTCGAGATATATCGATTCCAAAAAAAATGAAATTCAGGGCCCCAAAAAAAGATTCGGCCCAGCACCGATTTTAACGCCCGATAATAGGATTCGTCACAGTCACTAATTCTTTCACCGTACCAAATTTCAGCTTCATATCTTGAAAATTGCGACCAGTACTTAGCTAAACGCAAAAATGTCACGCACAATGGACATTTTCAGGGCCCTAAAAAAAAAGAAAATGGAGAGAGATATCAAAAAATCGTTTTGAGTAAAAAAGTTGCATACTGCGGAGATCTTACACCTGTACCTTTAACATTTTTTAATGCGACCAACTGTTTCCGAGATATATCGATTCCAAAAAAAGTTTGAAATTCAGGGCGCCCAAAAAACATCCGGCCCTGCACCGATCTTAACGACCAAAAATAGGATTCGTCACAGTCACTAACTCTTTCACCGCACCAAATTTCAGCTTAATATCTTGAAAATTGCGACCAGTACTTAGCTAAACGCAAAAATGTCACGCACAATGGACATTTTCAGGGCCCCAGAAAATGAAAAGGTGAGAGATATCAAAAAATCGTTTTTAGTAAAAAAAAATTGCATACCGCGGAGATCTTACACCTGTACATTTAACATTTTTTGATACGACCAACCGTTTCCGAGATATATCGATTCCAAAAAAAAGTTTGAAATTCAGGGCCCCCAAAAAAGATCCGGCCCTGCACCGATCTTAACGCCCAACAATAGGATTCGTCACAGTCACTAACTTTTTCACCGTACCAAATTGCAGCTTAATATCTTGAAAATTGCGACCAGTACTTAGGTAAACGCAAAAATGTCACGCACAATGGACATTTTCAGGGCCCCAAAAAACGAAAACGGTGAGAGATATCAAAAAATCGTTTTGAGTAAAAAAGTTGCATACCGCGGAGATCTTACACCAATACATTTAACATTTTTCGATACGACCAACCGTTTCCGAGATATATCGATTCCAAAAAAAGGTTTGAAATTCAGGGCCCCCAAAAAAGATCCGGCCCTGCACCGATTTTAACGCCCAACAATAGGATTCGTCACAGTCACTAAGTCTTTCACAGTACCAAATTTCAGCGTAATATCTTGAAAATTGCGACCAGTACTTAGCTAAACGCAAAAAATGTCACACACAATGATTATTTTCAGGGCCCCAAAAAAAGAAAACGGTGAGAGATATCAAAAAATCGTATTGAATAAAAAAGTTTCTTACCGCGGAGATCTTACACATGTAGATTCAAAGTTTTTTGATAAGACCAACCGTTTTCGAGATATATCGATTCCAAAAAAAAAAGAAGATATTCAGGGCCCCAAAAAAAGATTCGGCCCAGCACCGATTTTAACGCCCAATAATAGGATTCGTCACAGTCACTAATTCTTTCTCCGTACCAAATTTCAGCTTCATATCTTGAAAATTGCGACCAGTACTTAGCTAAACACAAAAATGTCACGCACAATGGACATTTTCAGGGCCCTAAAAAACGAAAACGGTGAGAGATATCAAAAAATCGTTTTGAGTAAAAAAGTTGCATACCGCGGAGATCTTACACCTGTACCTTTAACATTTTTCAATGCGACCAACTGTTTCCGAGATATAATGATTCCAAAAAAAAGTTTGAAATTCAGGGCCCCAAAAAACATCCGGCCCTGCACCGATCTTAACGCCCAACAATAGGATTCGTCACAGTCACTAACTCTTTCACCGCACCAAATTTCAGCTTAATATCTTGAAAATTGCGACCAGTACTTAGCTAAACGCAAAAATGTCACGCACAATGGACATTTTCAGGGCCCCAAAAAATGAAAAGGTGAGAGATATCAATAAATCGTTTTTAGTAAAAAAAAATTGCATACCGCGGAGATCTTACACCTGTACATTTAACATTTTTCGATACGACCAACCGTTTCCGAGATATATCGATTCCAAAAAAAAGTTTGAAATTCAGGGCCCCCAAAAAAGATCCGGCCCTGCACCGATCTTAACGCCCAACAATAGGATTCGTCACAGTCACTAACTCTTTCACCGCACCAAATATCAGCTCAATATCTTGAAAATTGCGACCAGTACTTAGCTAAACGCAAAAATGTCACGCACGATGGACATATTCAGGGCCCCAAAAAATGAAAACCGTGGGAGATATCAAAAAATCGTTTTGAGTAAAAAAGTTGCATACCGCGGAGATCTTACACCTGTACATTTAACATTTTTCGATACGACCAACCGTTTCCGAGAATTATCGATTCCAATAAAAAAATTGAAATTCAGGGCCCCCGAAAAAGATCCGGCCCTGCGCCGATTTTAACGCCCAACAATAGGATTTGTTACAGTCACTAACTCTTTCATCGTACCAAATTTGAGCTTAATATCTAGAAAATTGCGTCCAGTACTTAGCTAAACGCAAAAATGTCACGCACAATGGACATTTTCAGGGCCCCCCAAAAAAAAGAAAACGGTGAGAGATATCAAAAAATCGTTTCGATTAAAAAAGTTGCATACCGCGGAGATCTTACACCTATACATTTAACATTTTTCGATACGACCAACCGTTTCCGAGATATATCGATTCAAAAAAATAGGATGAAATTCAGGGCCCCAAAAAAAGTTCCGGCCCTGCACCGATTTTAACGCCCAACAATAGGGTTCGTCACAGGCCCCAACTCTTTCACCGTACCAAATTTCAGCTTAATATCTTGAAAATTGCGACCAGTACTTAGCTAAACGCAAAAAAGTCACGCACAATGGACATATTCAGGGCCCCAAAAAATGAAAACGGTGAGAGATATCAAAAAATCGTTTTGAGTAAAAAAAAGTTGCATACCGCGGGGATATTACACCTGTATATTTAACATTTTTCGATACGACCAACCGTTTCCGAGATATATCGATTCAAAAAAATAGGATGAAATTCAGGGCCCCCGAAAAAGATCCGGCCCTGCACCGATTTTAACGCCCAACAATAGGATTTGTTACAGTCACTAACTCTTTCATCGTACCAAATTTCAGCTTCATATCTTAAAAATTGCGACCAGTACTCAGCTAAACGCAAAAATGTCACGCACAATGGACATTTTCAGGGCCCCAAAAAAAAGAAAACGGTGAGAGATATCAAAAAATCGTTTTGAGTAAAAAAGTTGCATACCGCGGAGATCTTACACCAATACTTTTAACATTTTTCGATACGACCAACCGTTTCCGAGATATATCGATTCAAAAAATAGGATGAAATTCAGGGCCCCTAAAAAAGGTCCGGCCCTGCACCGATTTAAACGCCCAACAATTGGGTTCGTCACAGGCCCCAACTCTTTCACCGTACCAAATTTCAGCTTAATATCTTGAAAATTGCGACCAGTACTTAGCTAAACGCAAAAATGTCACACACAATGAACATTTTCAGGGCCCCCAAAAAAGAAAACGGTGAGAGATATCAAAGAATCGTTTTGAGTAAAAAAGTTGCATACCGCGGAGATCGTACACCTATACCTTTAACATTTTTCGATACGATCAACCGTTTCCGAGATATTTCGATTACAAAAAAAGTTTGAAATTCAGGGCCCCCAAAAAAGATCCCGCCCTGCACCGATCTTAACGCTCAACAATAGGATTCGTCACAGTCAATAAGTCTTTCACAGTACCAAATTTCAGCATCATATCTTGAAAATTGCGACCAGTACTTAGCTAAACGCAAAAATGTCACACACAATGAACATTTTCAGGGCCCCAAAAAAAGAAAACGGTGAGAGATATCAAAAAATCGTATTGAGTAAAAAAGTTGCTTACCGCAGAGATCTTACACATGTAGATTTAAAGTTTTTTGATAAGACCAACCGTTTTCGAGATATATCGATTCCAAAAAAAATGAAATTCAGGGCCCCAAAAAAAGATTCGGCCCAGCACCGATTTTAACGCCCGATAATAGGAATCGTCACAGTCACTAATTCTTTCACCGTACCAAATTTCAGCTTCATATCTTGAAAATTGCGACCAGTACTTAGCTAAACGCAAAAATGTCACGCACAATGGACATTTTCGGGGCCCTAAAAAAAAGAAAACGGAGAGAGATATCAAAAAATCGTTTTGAGTAAAAAAGTTGCCTACTGCGGAGATCTTACACCTGTACCTTTAACATTTTTTAATGCGATCAACTGTTTCCGAGATATATCGATTCCAAAAAAAGTTTGAAATTCAGGGCGCCCAGAAAACATCCGGCCCTGCACCGATCTTAACGCCCAACAATAGGATTCGTCACAGTCACTAACTCTTCCACCGCACCAAATTTCAGCTTAATATCTTGAAAATTGCGACCAGTACTTAGCTAAACGCAAAAATGTCACGCACAATGGACATTTTCAGGGCCCCAGAAAATGAAAAGGTGAGAGATATCAAAAAATCGTTTTTAGTAAAAAAAAATTGCATACCGCGGAGATCTTACACCTGTACATTTAACATTTTTTGATACGACCAACCGTTTCCGAGATATATCGATTCCAAAAAAAAGTTTGAAATTCAGGGCCCCCAAAAAAGATCCGGCCCTGCACCGATCTTAACGCCCAACAATAGGATTCGTCACAGTCACTAACTTTTTCACCGTACCAAATTGCAGCTTAATATCTTGAAAATTGCGACCAGTACTTAGGTAAACGCAAAAATGTCACGCACAATGGACATTTTCAGGGCCCCAAAAAACGAAAACGGTGAGAGATATCAAAAAATCGTTTTGAGTAAAAAAGTTGCACACCGCGGAGATCATACACCAATACATTTAACATTTTTCGATACGACCAACCGTTTCCGAGATATATCGATTCCAAAAAAAGGTTTGAAATTCAGGGCCCCCAAAAAAGATCCGGCCCTGCACCGATTTTAACGCCCAACAATAGGATTCGTCACAGTCACTAACTTTTTCACCGTACCAAATTGCAGCTTAATATCTTGAAAATTGCGACCAGTACTTAGGTAAACGCAAAAATGTCACGCACAATGGACATTTTCAGGGCCCCCCCAAAAAAAAGAAAACGGTGAGAGATATCAAAAAATCGTTTCGATTAAAAAAGTTGCATACCGCGGAGATCTTACACCTATACATTTAACATTTTTCGATACGACCAACCGTTTCCGAGATATATCGATTCAAAAAAATAGGATGAAATACAGTGCCCCAAAAAAAGTTCCGGCCCTGCACCGATTTTAACGCCCAACAATAGGGTTCGTCACAGGCCCCAACTCTTTCACCGTACCAAATTTCAGCTTAATATCTTGAAAATTGCGACCAGTACTTAGCTAAACGCAAAAATGTCACACACAATGAACATTTTCAGGGCCCCCAAAAAAGAAAACGGTGAGAGATATCAAAGAATCGTTTTGAGTAAAAAAGTTGCATACCGCGGAGATCTTACACCAATACTTTTAACATTTTTCGATACGACCAACCGTTTCCGAGATATATCGATTCAAAAAATAGGATGAAATTCAGGGCCCCAAAAAAAGGTCCGGCCCTGCACCGATTTTAACGCCCAACAATAGGGTTCGTCACAGGCCCCAACTCTTTCACCGTACCAAATTTCAGCTTAATATCTTGAAAATTGCGACCAGTACTTAGCTAAACGCAAAAATGTCACACACAATGAACATTTTCAGGGCCCCCAAAAAAGAAAACGGTGAGAGATATCAAAGAATCGTTTTGAGTAAAAAAGTTGCATACCGCGGAGATCTCACACCTATACCTTTAACATTTTTCGATACGATCAACCGTTTCCGAGATATTTCGATTCCAAAAAAAGGTTTGAAATTCAGGGCCCCCAAAAAAGATCCGGCCCTGCACCGATTTTAACGCCCAACAATAGGATTCGTCACAGTCACTAACTCTTTCACCGTACCAAATTTCAGCTTAATATCTTGAAAATTGCGACCAGTACTTAGCTAAACGCAAAAATGTCACGCACAATGGACATATTCAGGGCCCCAAAAAATGAAAACGGTGAGAGATATCAAAAAATCGTTTTGAGTAAAAAAAGTTGCATACCGCGGGGATATTACACCTGTATATTTAACATTTTTCGATACGACCAACCGTTTCCGAGATATATCGATTCAAAAAAATAGGATGAAATTCAGGGCCCCCGAAAAAGATCCGGCCCTGCACCGATTTTAACGCCCAACAATAGGATTTGTTACAGTCACTAACTCTTTCATCGTACCAAATTTCAGCTTCATATCTTGAAAATTGCGACCAGTACTCAGCTAAACGCAAAAATGTCACGCACAATGGACATTTTCAGGGCCCCAAAAAAAAGAAAACGGTGAGAGATATGAAAAAATCGTTTTGAGTAAAAAAGTTGCATACCGCGGAGATCTTACACCAATACTTTTAACATTTTTCGATACGACCAACCGTTTCCGAGATATATCGATTGAAAAAATAGGATGAAATTCAGGGCCCCAAAAAAAGGTCCGGCCCTGCACCGATTTTAACGCCCAACAATAGGGTTCGTCACAGGCCCCAACTCTTTCACCGTACCAAATTTCAGCTTAATATCTTGAAAATTGCGACCAGTACTTAGCTAAACGCAAAAATGTCACACACAATGAACATTTTCAGGGCCCCCAAAAAAGAAAACGGTGAGAGATATCAAAGAATCGTTTTGAGTAAAAAAGTTGCATACCGCGGAGATCTCACACCTATACCGTTAACATTTTTCGATACGATCAACCGTTTCCGAGATATTTCGATTACAAAAAAAGTTTGAAATTCAGGGCCCCCAAAAAAGATCCCGCCCTGCACCGATCTTAACGCTCAACAATAGGATTCGTCACAGTCACTAAGTCTTTCACAGTACCAAATTTCAGCTTAATATCTTGAAAATTGCGACCAGTACTTAGCTAAACGCAAAAATGTCACACACAATGAACATTTTTAGGGCCCCAAAAAAAGAAAACGGTGAGAGATATCAAAAAATCGTATTGAGTAAAAAAGTTGCTTACCGCAGAGATCTTACACATGTAGATTTAAAGTTTTTTGATAAGACCAACCGTTTTCGAGATATATCGATTCCAAAAAAAAATGAAATTCAGGGCCCCAAAAAAAGATTCGGCCCAGCACCGATTTTAACGCCCGATAATAGGATTCGTCACAGTCACTAATTCTTTCACCGTACCAAATTTCAGCTTCATATCTTGAAAATTGCGACCAGTACTTAGCTAAACGCAAAAATGTCACGCACAATGGACATTTTCAGGGCCCTAAAAAAAAGAAAACGGAGAGAGATATCAAAAAATCGTTTTGAGTAAAAAAGTTGCATACTGCGGAGATCTTACACCTGTACCTTTAACATTTTTTAATGCGACCAACTGTTTCCGAGATATATCGATTCCAAAAAAAGTTTGAAATTCAGGGCGCCCAAAAAACATCCGGCCCTGCACCGATCTTAACGCCCAACAATAGGATTCGTCACAGTCACTAACTCTTTCACCGCACCAAATTTCAGCTTAATATCTTGAAAATTGCGACCAGTACTTAGCTAAACGCAAAAATGTCACGCACAATGGACATTTTCAGGGCCCCAGAAAATGAAAAGGTGAGAGATATCAAAAAATCGTTTTTAGTAAAAAAAAAATTGCGTGCCGCGGAGATCTTACACCTGTACATTTAACATTTTTCGATACGACCAACCGTTTCCGAGATATATCGATTCCAAAAAAAAGTTTGAAATTCAGGGCCCCCAAAAAAGATCCGGCCCTGCACCGATCTTAACGCCCAACAATAGGATTCGTCACAGTCACTAACTCTTTCACCGCACCAAATATCAGCTTAATATCTTGAAAATTGCGACCAGTACTTAGCTAAACGCAAAAATGTCACGCACGATGGACATATTCAGGGCCCCAAAAAATGAAAACCGTGGGAGATATCAAAAAATCGTTTTGAAAAAAAAAGTTGCATACCGCGGAGATCTTACACCTGTACATTTAACATTTTTCGATACGACCAACCGTTTCCGAGAATTATCGATTCCAATAAAAAAATTGAAATTCAGGGCCCCCGAAAAAGATCCGGCCCTGCGCCGATTTTAACGCCCAACAATAGGATTTGTTACAGTCACTAACTCTTTCATCGTACCAAATTTGAGCTTAATATCTAGAAAATTGCGTCCAGTACTTAGCTAAACGCAAAAATGTCGCGCACAATGGACATTTTCAGGGCCCCAAAAAAAAAAGAAAACGGTGAGAGATATCAAAAAATCGTTTCGATTAAAAAAGTTGCATACCGCGGAGATCATACACCTATACATTTAACATTTTTCGATACGACCAACCGTTTCCGAGATATATCGATTCAAAAAAATAGGATGAAATTCAGGGCCCAAAAAAAAGTTCCGGCCCTGCACCGATTTTAACGCCCAACAATAGGGTTCGTCACAGGCCCCAACTCTTTCACCGTACCAAATTTCAGCTTAATATCTTGAAAATTGCGACCAGTACTTAGCTAAACGCAAAAAAGTCACGCACAATGGACATATTCAGGGCCCCAAAAAATGAAAACGGTGAGAGATATCAAAAAATCGTTTTGAGTAAAAAAAAGTTGCATACCGCGGGGATATTACACCTGTATATTTAACATTTTTCGATACGACCAACCGTTTCCGAGATATATCGATTCAAAAAAATAGGATGAAATTCAGGGCCCCCGAAAAAGATCCGGCCCTGCACCGATTTTAACGCCCAACAATAGGATTTGTTACAGTCACTAACTCTTTCATCGTACCAAATTTCAGCTTCATATCTTAAAAATTGCGACCAGTACTCAGCTAAACGCAAAAATGTCACGCACAATGGACATTTTCAGGGCCCCAAAAAAAAGAAAACGGTGAGAGATATCAAAAAATCGTTTTGAGTAAAAAAGTTGCATACCGCGGAGATCTTACACCAATACTTTTAACATTTTTCGATACGACCAACCGTTTCCGAGATATATCGATTCAAAAAATAGGATGAAATTCAGGGCCCCTAAAAAAGGTCCGGCCCTGCACCGATTTAAACGCCCAACAATAGGGTTCGTCACAGGCCCCAACTCTTTCACCGTACCAAATTTCAGCTTAATATCTTGAAAATTGCGACCAGTACTTAGCTAAACGCAAAAATGTCACACACAATGAACATTTTCAGGGCCCCCAAAAAAGAAAACGGTGAGAGATATCAAAGAATCGTTTTGAGTAAAAAAGTTGCATACCGCGGAGATCGTACACCTATACCTTTAACATTTTTCGATACGATCAACCGTTTCCGAGATATTTCGATTACAAAAAAAGTTTGAAATTCAGGGCCCCCAAAAAAGATCCCGCCCTGCACCGATCTTAACGCTCAACAATAGGATTCGTCACAGTCACTAAGTCTTTCACAGTACCAAATTTCAGCATCATATCTTGAAAATTGCGACCAGTACTTAGCTAAACGCAAAAATGTCACACACAATGAACATTTTCAGGGCCCCAAAAAAAGAAAACGGTGAGAGATATCAAAAAATCGTATTGAGTAAAAAAGTTGCTTACCGCAGAGATCTTACACATGTAGATTTAAAGTTTTTTGATAAGACCAACCGTTTTCGAGATATATCGATTCCAAAAAAAATGAAATTCAGGGCCCCAAAAAAAGATTCGGCCCAGCACCGATTTTAACGCCCGATAACAGGAATCGTCACAGTCACTAATTCTTTCACCGTACCAAATTTCAGCTTCATATCTTGAAAATTGCGACCAGTACTTAGCTAAACGCAAAAATGTCACGCACAATGGACATTTTCGGGGCCCTAAAAAAAAGAAAACGGAGAGAGATATCAAAAAATCGTTTTGAGTAAAAAAGTTGCCTACTGCGGAGATCTTACACCTGTACCTTTAACATTTTTTAATGCGACCAACTGTTTCCGAGATATATCGATTCCAAAAAAAGTTTGAAATTCAGGGCGCCCAGAAAACATCCGGCCCTGCACCGATCTTAACGCCCAACAATAGGATTCGTCACAGTCACTAACTCTTTCACCGCACCAAATTTCAGCTTAATATCTTGAAAATTGCGACCAGTACTTAGCTAAACGCAAAAATGTCACGCACAATGGACATTTTCAGGGCCCCAGAAAATGAAAAGGTGAGAGATATCAAAAAATCGTTTTTAGTAAAAAAAAAATTGCATACCGCGGAGATCTTACACCTGTACATTTAACATTTTTTGATACGACCAACCGTTTCCGAGATATATCGATTCCAAAAAAAGTTTGAAATTCAGGGCCCCCAAAAAAGATCCGGCCCTGCACCGATCTTAACGCCCAACAATAGGATTCGTCACAGTCACTAACTTTTTCACCGTACCAAATTGCAGCTTAATATCTTGAAAATTGCGACCAGTACTTAGGTAAACGCAAAAATGTCACGCACAATGGACATTTTCAGGGCCCCAAAAAACGAAAACGGTGAGAGATATCAAAAAATCGTTTTGAGTAAAAAAGTTGCACACCGCGGAGATCTTACACCAATACATTTAACATTTTTCGATACGACCAACCGTTTCCGAGATATATCGATTCCAAAAAAAGGTTTGAAATTCAGGGCCCCCAAAAAAGATCCGGCCCTGCACCGATTTTAACGCCCAACAATAGGATTCGTCACAGTCACTAACTTTTTCACCGTACCAAATTGCAGCTTAATATCTTGAAAATTGCGACCAGTACTAAGGTAAACGCAAAAATGTCACGCACAATGGACATTTTCAGGGCCCCCAAAAAAAAAAGAAAACGGTGAGAGATATCAAAAAATCGTTTCGATTAAAAAAGTTGCATACCGCGGAGATCTTACACCTATACATTTAACATTTTTCGATACGACCAACCGTTTCCGAGATATATCGATTCAAAAAAATAGGATGAAATACAGTGCCCCAAAAAAAGTTCCGGCCCTGCACCGATTTTAACGCCCAACAATAGGGTTCGTCACAGGCCCCAACTCTTTCACCGTACCAAATTTCAGCTTAATATCTTGAAAATTGCGACCAGTACTTAGCTAAACGCAAAAATGTCACACACAATGAACATTTTCAGGGCCCCCAAAAAAGAAAACGGTGAGAGATATCAAAGAATCGTTTTGAGTAAAAAAGTTGCATACCGCGGAGATCTTACACCAATACTTTTAACATTTTTCGATACGACCAACCGTTTCCGAGATATATCGATTCAAAAAATAGGATGAAATTCAGGGCCCCAAAAAAAGGTCCGGCCCTGCACCGATTTTAACGCCCAACAATAGGGTTCGTCACAGGCCCCAACTCTTTCACCGTACCAAATTTCAGCTTAATATCTTGAAAATTGCGACCAGTACTTAGCTAAACGCAAAAATGTCACACACAATGAACATTTTCAGGGCCCCCAAAAAAGAAAACGGTGAGAGATATCAAAGAATCGTTTTGAGTAAAAAAGTTGCATACCGCGGAGATCTCACACCTATACCTTTAACATTTTTCGATACGATCAACCGTTTCCGAGATATTTCGATTCCAAAAAAAGGTTTGAAATTCAGGGCCCCCAAAAAAGATCCGGCCCTGCACCGATTTTAACGCCCAACAATAGGATTCGTCACAGTCACTAACTCTTTCACCGTACCAAATTTCAGCTTAATATCTTGAAAATTGCGACCAGTACTTAGCTAAACGCAAAAATGTCACGCACAATGGACATATTCAGGGCCCCAAAAAATGAAAACGGTGAGAGATATCAAAAAATCGTTTTGAGTAAAAAAAGTTGCATACCGCGGGGATATTACACCTGTATATTTAACATTTTTCGATACGACCAACCGTTTCCGAGATATATCGATTCAAAAAAATAGGATGAAATTCAGGGCCCCCGAAAAAGATCCGGCCCTGCACCGATTTTAACGCCCAACAATAGGATTCGTCACAGTCACTAACTCTTTCACCGTACCAAATTTCAGCTTCATATCTTGAAAATTGCGACCAGTACTCAGCTAAACGCAAAAATGTCACGCACAATGGACATTTTCAGGGCCCCAAAAAAAAGAAAACGGTGAGAGATATGAAAAAATCGTTTTGAGTAAAAAAGTTGCATACCGCGGAGATCTTACACCAATACTTTTAACATTTTTCGATACGACCAACCGTTTCCGAGATATATCGATTGAAAAAATAGGATGAAATTCAGGGCCCCAAAAAAAGGTCCGGCCCTGCACCGATTTTAACGCCCAACAATAGGGTTCGTCACAGGCCCCAACTCTTTCACCGTACCAAATTTCAGCTTAATATCTTGAAAATTGCGACCAGTACTTAGCTAAACGCAAAAATGTCACACACAATGAACATTTTCAGGGCCCCCAAAAAAGAAAACGGTGAGAGATATCAAAGAATCGTTTTGAGTAAAAAAGTTGCATACCGCGGAGATCTCACACCTATACCGTTAACATTTTTCGATACGATCAACCGTTTCCGAGATATTTCGATTACAAAAAAAGTTTGAAATTCAGGGCCCCCAAAAAAGATCCCGCCCTGCACCGATCTTAACGCTCAACAATAGGATTCGTCACAGTCACTAAGTCTTTCACAGTACCAAATTTCAGCTTAATATCTTGAAAATTGCGACCAGTACTTAGCTAAACGCAAAAATGTCACACACAATGAACATTTTTAGGGCCCCAAAAAAAGAAAACGGTGAGAGATATCAAAAAATCGTATTGAGTAAAAAAGTTGCTTACCGCAGAGATCTTACACATGTAGATTTAAAGTTTTTTGATAAGACCAACCGTTTTCGAGATATATCGATTCCAAAAAAAAATGAAATTCAGGGCCCCAAAAAAAGATTCGGCCCAGCACCGATTTTAACGCCCGATAATAGGATTCGTCACAGTCACTAATTCTTTCACCGTACCAAATTTCAGCTTCATATCTTGAAAATTGCGACCAGTACTTAGCTAAACGCAAAAATGTCACGCACAATGGACATTTTCAGGGCCCTAAAAAAAAGAAAACGGAGAGAGATATCAAAAAATCGTTTTGAGTAAAAAAGTTGCATACTGCGGAGATCTTACACCTGTACCTTTAACATTTTTTAATGCGACCAACTGTTTCCGAGATATATCGATTCCAAAAAAAGTTTGAAATTCAGGGCGCCCAAAAAACATCCGGCCCTGCACCGATCTTAACGCCCAACAATAGGATTCGTCACAGTCACTAACTCTTTCACCGCACCAAATTTCAGCTTAATATCTTGAAAATTGCGACCAGTACTTAGCTAAACGCAAAAATGTCACGCACAATGGACATTTTCAGGGCCCCAGAAAATGAAAAGGTGAGAGATATCAAAAAATCGTTTTTAGTAAAAAAAAATTGCGTGCCGCGGAGATCTTACACCTGTACATTTAACATTTTTTGATACGACCAACCGTTTCCGAGATATATCGATTCCAAAAAAAAGTTTGAAATTCAGGGCCCCCTAAAAAGATCCGGCCCTGCACCGATCTTAACGCCCAACAATAGGATTCGTCACAGTCACTAACTTTTTCACCGTACCAAATTGCAGCTTAATATCTTGAAAATTGCGACCAGTACTTAGGTAAACGCAAAAATGTCACGCACAATGGACATTTTCAGGGCCCCAAAAAACGAAAACGGTGAGAGATATCAAAAAATCGTTTTGAGTAAAAAAGTTGCATACCGCGGAGATCTTACACCAATACATTTAACATTTTTCGATACGACCAACCGTTTCCGAGATATATCGATTCCAAAAAAAGGTTTGAAATTCAGGGCCCCCAAAAAAGATCCGGCCCTGCACCGATTTTAACGCCCAACATTAGGATTCGTCACAGTCACTAACTTTTTCACCGTACCAAATTGCAGCTTAATATCTTGAAAATTGCGACCAGTACTTAGGTATACGCAAAAATGTCACGCACAATGGACATTTTCAGGGCCCCAAAAAACGAAAACGGTGAGAGATATCAAAAAATCGTTTTGAGTAAAAAAGTTGCATACCGCGGAGATCTTACACCTATACCTTTAACATTTTTCGATACGACCAACCGTTTCCGAGATATATCGATTCAAAAAAATAGGATGAAATTCAGGACCCCAAAAAAAGGTCCGGCCCTGCACCGATTTTAACGCCCAACAATAGGGTTCGTCACAGGCCCCAACTCTTTCACCGTACCAAATTTCAGCTCGATATCTTGAAAATTGAGACCTGTACTTTGCTAAACGCAAAAGCGTCACGCACATACATACATACATACATACAGACAGACTTTTTCCCACATACCACGGCTATATGAAAGCCTATAGGATCTTTAGATCCGGCTTTCATAACAAGTAGGAGTCCACGCAGCATGACCTGCTTTTGATTAGACGGTCGCGCAACATTGCGGCGAGCAAGATGGGTAATAATCTCCCACAACAACTTCGTTCCGGCAAGGTCTGCGGATTTGCATTTCGGACATTCGACCCGATTGCGATGAAATGCAGGAAAATTATAAAATGTTATTCTAGGCAATGCTGACACCATCACATGGTTATGAAAGCCGGACGTCCTCGGAAATGGAAAATATCTTACTGCTGTAAATACATGATTCAACTTATTGAAAGGGATAAAACTGATTATTATAGGTAATTTACCGTAGAATTCAATTAGACCATCAGTTGAATTTTTACCAATTATTATATTCATTTGGGCCCCTTTTTTTCAAATACCAAAAACATTTAATAACATCAAAACGTAGAGAGATATAAAAATATGATAAGGGGTAAAATTTTGCTAATCACTGAGATCATACACCAGTATATTTAACTTTTTTCGATAGGATCGTCGGTTTCCGACATATAACGATTCGAAAAAAAGAATGAAATTCACGGCCCCAAAAAAAGAAAATGGTGAGAGATAACAAAAAATCATCAGAGTAAAAAAAGTAGCTAATCACTGAGATCCTATATCTGTAGATTTAACTTTGTTCGATACGGCCAACCGTTTCTCAAATATAACGGATCGAAAAAAAAAGGAAGAAATTCAGTGCCACAGAAAATGAAAACGGTGAGAGATATCAAAAAATCATAAGGGTTGAAAAAGTTGCTAATCACTGAGATCCTACACCTGCAGATTTAACTTTCATAGATACGGCCAACCGTTTCCCAGATATAACGGTTCGAAAAAAAAGGAAGACATTCAGGGCCCCAAAAATGAAAACGGTGTGAGATATCAAAACATCATAAGGGGTTAAAAAAAAGGATGAAATTCAGGGCCCCCCAAAAAGGTCCGGCCCCGCACCGTTTTCCACGCCCAACAATAGGGTTCGTCACAGGCCACAACTCTTTCACCGTACCAAATTTCAGCTTCATATCTTGAAAATTGCGACCAGTACTTCGCTAAAATAAAAAAATGTCACGCACAGTGGACTTCTTCAGGGAACCAAAAACGAAAACGGTGAGAGATATCAAAAAATCGTTTTGAGTAAAAAACTTGCATACTACGGAGATATTATACCTTTACATTTAACGTTTTTCGATACGACCAACCGTTTCCGAGATATATCGATTCCAAAAAAAAGTTTGAAATTCAGGCCCCCCAAAAAAGATCCGGCCCTGCGCCGATTTTAACGCCCAACAATAGGATTCGTCACAGTCACTAACTCTTTCACCGTACCAAATTTCACCTTAATATCTTGAAAATTGCGACCAGTTCTTGGCTAAACGCAAAAATGTCACGCACAATGGACATTTTCAGGGCCCTAAAAAAAGAAAACGGTGTGAGATATCAAAAAATCGTTTTGAGTAAAAAAGTTGCACACCGCGGAGATCTTACACCAATACATTTAACATTTTTCGATACGACCAACCGTTTCCGAGATATACCGATTCCAAAAAAAGGTTTGAAATTCAGGGCCCCCAAAAAAGATCCGGCCCTGCACCGATTTTAACGCCCAACAATAGGATTCGTCACAGTCACTAACTTTTTCACCGTACCAAATTGCAGCTTAATATCTTGAAAATTGCGACCAGTACTTAGGTAAACGCAAAAATGTCACGCACAATGGACATTTTCAGGGCCCCCAAAAAAAAAAGAAAACGGTGAGAGATATCAAAAAATCGTTTCGATTAAAAAAGTTGCATACCGCGGAGATCTTACACCTATACATTTAACATTTTTCGATACGACCAACCGTTTCCGAGATATATCGATTCAAAAAAATAGGATGAAATACAGTGCCCCAAAAAAAGTTCCGGCCCTGCACCGATTTTAACGCCCAACAATAGGGTTCGTCACAGGCCCCAACTCTTTCACCGTACCAAATTTCAGCTTAATATCTTGAAAATTGCGACCAGTACTTAGCTAAACGCAAAAATGTCACACACAATGAACATTTTCAGGGCCCCCAAAAAAGAAAACGGTGAGAGATATCAAAGAATCGTTTTGAGTAAAAAAGTTGCATACCGCGGAGATCTTACACCAATACTTTTAACATTTTTCGATACGACCAACCGTTTCCGAGATATATCGATTCAAAAAATAGGATGAAATTCAGGGCCCCAAAAAAAGGTCCGGCCCTGCACCGATTTTAACGCCCAACAATAGGGTTCGTCACAGGCCCCAACTCTTTCACCGTACCAAATTTCAGCTTAATATCTTGAAAATTGCGACCAGTACTTAGCTAAACGCAAAAATGTCACACACAATGAACATTTTCAGGGCCCCCAAAAAAGAAAACGGTGAGAGATATCAAAGAATCGTTTTGAGTAAAAAAGTTGCATACCGCGGAGATCTCACACCTATACCTTTAACATTTTTCGATACGATCAACCGTTTCCGAGATATTTCGATTCCAAAAAAAGGTTTGAAATTCAGGGCCCCCAAAAAAGATCCGGCCCTGCACCGATTTTAACGCCCAACAATAGGATTCGTCACAGTCACTAACTCTTTCACCGTACCAAATTTCAGCTTAATATCTTGAAAATTGCGACCAGTACTTAGCTAAACGCAAAAATGTCACGCACAATGGACATATTCAGGGCCCCAAAAAATGAAAACGGTGAGAGATATCAAAAAATCGTTTTGAGTAAAAAAAGTTGCATACCGCGGGGATATTACACCTGTATATTTAACATTTTTCGATACGACCAACCGTTTCCGAGATATATCGATTCAAAAAAATAGGATGAAATTCAGGGCCCCCGAAAAAGATCCGGCCCTGCACCGATTTTAACGCCCAACAATAGGATTTGTTACAGTCACTAACTCTTTCATCGTACCAAATTTCAGCTTCATATCTTGAAAATTGCGACCAGTACTCAGCTAAACGCAAAAATGTCACGCACAATGGACATTTTCAGGGCCCCAAAAAAAAGAAAACGGTGAGAGATATGAAAAAATCGTTTTGAGTAAAAAAGTTGCATACCGCGGAGATCTTACACCAATACTTTTAACATTTTTCGATACGACCAACCGTTTCCGAGATATATCGATTGAAAAAATAGGATGAAATTCAGGGCCCCAAAAAAAGGTCCGGCCCTGCACCGATTTTAACGCCCAACAATAGGGTTCGTCACAGGCCCCAACTCTTTCACCGTACCAAATTTCAGCTTAATATCATGAAAATTGCGACCAGTACTTAGCTAAACGCAAAAATGTCACACACAATGAACATTTTCAGGGCCCCCAAAAAAGAAAACGGTGAGAGATATCAAAGAATCGTTTTGAGTAAAAAAGTTGCATACCGCGGAGATCTTACACCAATACTTTTAACATTTTTCGATACGACCAACCGTTTCCGAGATATATCGATTCAAAAAATAGGATGAAATTCAGGGCCCCAAAAAAAGGTCCGGCCCTGCACCGATTTTAACGCCCAACAATAGGGTTCGTCACAGGCCCCAACTCTTTCACCGTACCAAATTTCAGCTTAATATCTTGAAAATTGCGACCAGTACTTAGCTAAACGCAAAAATGTCACACACAATGAACATTTTCAGGGCCCCCAAAAAAGAAAACGGTGAGAGATATCAAAGAATCGTTTTGAGTAAAAAAGTTGCATACCGCGGAGATCTCACACCTATACCTTTAACATTTTTCGATACGATCAACCGTTTCCGAGATATTTCGATTCCAAAAAAAGGTTTGAAATTCAGGGCCCCCAAAAAAGATCCGGCCCTGCACCGATTTTAACGCCCAACAATAGGATTCGTCACAGTCACTAACTCTTTCACCGTACCAAATTTCAGCTTAATATCTTGAAAATTGCGACCAGTACTTAGCTAAACGCAAAAATGTCACGCACAATGGACATATTCAGGGCCCCAAAAAATGAAAACGGTGAGAGATATCAAAAAATCGTTTTGAGTAAAAAAAGTTGCATACCGCGGGGATATTACACCTGTATATTTAACATTTTTCGATACGACCAACCGTTTCCGAGATATATCGATTCAAAAAAATAGGATGAAATTCAGGGCCCCCGAAAAAGATCCGGCCCTGCACCGATTTTAACGCCCAACAATAGGATTTGTTACAGTCACTAACTCTTTCATCGTACCAAATTTCAGCTTCATATCTTGAAAATTGCGACCAGTACTCAGCTAAACGCAAAAATGTCACGCACAATGGACATTTTCAGGGCCCCAAAAAAAAGAAAACGGTGAGAGATATGAAAAAATCGTTTTGAGTAAAAAAGTTGCATACCGCGGAGATCTTACACCAATACTTTTAACATTTTTCGATACGACCAACCGTTTCCGAGATATATCGATTGAAAAAATAGGATGAAATTCAGGGCCCCAAAAAAAGGTCCGGCCCTGCACCGATTTTAACGCCCAACAATAGGGTTCGTCACAGGCCCCAACTCTTTCACCGTACCAAATTTCAGCTTAATATCTTGAAAATTGCGTTCAGTACTTAGCTAAACGCAAAAATGTCACACACAATGAACATTTTCAGGGCCCCCAAAAAAGAAAACGGTGAGAGATATCAAAGAATCGTTTTGAGTAAAAAAGTTGCATACCGCGGAGATCTCACACCTATACCGTTAACATTTTTCGATACGATCAACCGTTTCCGAGATATTTCGATTACAAAAAAAGTTTGAAATTCAGGGCCCCCAAAAAAGATCCCGCCCTGCACCGATCTTAACGCTCAACAATAGGATTCGTCACAGTCACTAAGTCTTTCACAGTACCAAATTTCAGCTTAATATCTTGAAAATTGCGACCAGTACTTAGCTAAACGCAAAAATGTCACACACAATGAACATTTTTAGGGCCCCAAAAAAAGAAAACGGTGAGAGATATCAAAAAATCGTATTGAGTAAAAAAGTTGCTTACCGCAGAGATCTTACACATGTAGATTTAAAGTTTTTTGATAAGACCAACCGTTTTCGAGATATATCGATTCCAAAAAAAATGAAATTCAGGGCCCCAAAAAAAGATTCGGCCCAGCACCGATTTTAACGCCCGATAATAGGATTCGTCACAGTCACTAATTCTTTCACCGTACCAAATTTCAGCTTCATATCTTGAAAATTGCGACCAGTACTTAGCTAAACGCAAAAATGTCACGCACAATGGACATTTTCAGGGCCCTAAAAAAAAGAAAACGGAGAGAGATATCAAAAAATCGTTTTGAGTAAAAAAGTTGCATACTGCGGAGATCTTACACCTGTACCTTTAACATTTTTTAATGCGACCAACTGTTTCCGAGATATATCGATTCCAAAAAAAGTTTGAAATTCAGGGCGCCCAAAAAACATCCGGCCCTGCACCGATCTTAACGCCCAACAACAGGATTCGTCACAGTCACTAACTCTTTCACCGCACCAAATTTCAGCTTAATATCTTGAAAATTGCGACCAGTACTTAGCTAAACGCAAAAATGTCACGCACAATGGACATTTTCAGGGCCCCAGAAAATGAAAAGGTGAGAGATATCAAAAAATCGTTTTTAGTAAAAAAAAATTGCGTGCCGCGGAGATCTTACACCTGTACATTTAACATTTTTTGATACGACCAACCGTTTCCGAGATATATCGATTCCAAAAAAAAGTTTGAAATTCAGGGCCCCCAAAAAAGATCCGGCCCTGCACCGATCTTAACGCCCAACAATAGGATTCGTCACAGTCACTAACTTTTTCACCGTACCAAATTGCAGCTTAATATCTTGAAAATTGCGACCAGTACTTAGGTAAACGCAAAAATGTCACGCACAATGGACATTTTCAGGGCCCCAAAAAACGAAAACGGTGAGAGATATCAAAAAATCGTTTTGAGTAAAAAAGTTGCATACCGCGGAGATCTTACACCAATACATTTAACATTTTTCGATACGACCAACCGTTTCCGAGATATATCGATTCCAAAAAAAGGTTTGAAATTCAGGGCCCCCAAAAAAGATCCGGCCCTGCACCGATTTTAACGCCCAACAATAGGATTCGTCACAGTCACTAACTTTTTCACCGTACCAAATTGCAGCTTAATATCTTGAAAATTGCGACCAGTACTTAGGTATACGCAAAAATGTCACGCACAATGGACATTTTCAGGGCCCCAAAAAACGAAAACGGTGAGAGATATCAAAAAATCGTTTTGAGTAAAAAAGTTGCATACCGCGGAGATCTTACACCTATACCTTTAACATTTTTCGATACGACCAACCGTTTCCGAGATATATCGATTCAAAAAAATAGGATGAAATTCAGGACCCCAAAAAAAGGTCCGGCCCTGCACCGATTTTAACGCCCAACAATAGGGTTCGTCACAGGCCCCAACTCTTTCACCGTACCAAATTTCAGCTCGATATCTTGAAAATTGAGACCTGTACTTTGCTAAACGCAAAAGCGTCACGCACATACATACATACATACATACAGACAGACTTTTTCCCACATACCACGGCTATATGAAAGCCTATAGGATCTTTAGATCCGGCTTTCATAACAAGTAGGAGTCCACGCAGCATGACCTGCTTTTGATTAGACGGTCGCGCAACATTGCGGCGAGCAAGATGGGTAATAATCTCCCACAACAACTTCGTTCCGGCAAGGTCTGCGGATTTGCATTTCGGACATTCGACCCGATTGCGATGAAATGCAGGAAAATTATAAAATGTTATTCTAGGCAATGCTGACACCATCACATGGTTATGAAAGCCGGACGTCCTCGGAAATGGAAAATATCTTACTGCTGTAAATACATGATTCAACTTATTGAAAGGGATAAAACTGATTATTATAGGTAATTTACCGTAGAATTCAATTAGACCATCAGTTGAATTTTTACCAATTATTATATTCATTTGGGCCCCTTTTTTTCAAATACCAAAAACATTTAATAACATCAAAACGTAGAGAGATATAAAAATATGATAAGGGGTAAAAATGTTGCTAATCACTGAGATCATACACCAGTATATTTAACTTTTTTCGATAGGATCGTCGGTTTCCGACATATAACGATTCGAAAAAAAGAATGAAATTCACGGCCCCAAAAAAAGAAAATGGTGAGAGATAACAAAAAATCATCAGAGTAAAAAAAGTAGCTAATCACTGAGATCCTATATATGTAGATTTAACTTTGTTCGATACGGCCAACCGTTTCTCAAATATAACGGATCGAAAAAAAAAGGAAGAAATTCAGTGCCACAGAAAATGAAAACGGTGAGAGATATCAAAAAATCATAAGGGTTGAAAAAGTTGCTAATCACTGAGATCTTACACCTGCAGATTTAACTTTGTTAGATACGGCCAACCGTTTCCCAGATATAACGGTTCGAAAAAAAAGGAAGACATTCAGGGCCCCAAAAATGAAAACGGTGTGAGATATCAAAACATCATAAGGGGTTAAAAAAAAGGATGAAATTCAGGGCCCCCCAAAAAGGTCCGGCCCCGCACCGTTTTCCACGCCCAACAATAGGGTTCGTCACAGGCCACAACTCTTTCACCGTACCAAATTTCAGCTTCATATCTTGAAAATTGCGACCAGTACTTCGCTAAAATAAAAAAATGTCAAGCACAGTGGACTTCTTCAGGGAACCAAAAACGAAAACGGTGAGAGATATCAAAAAATCGTTTTGAGTAAAAAACTTGCATACTACGGAGATATTATACCTTTACATTTAACGTTTTTCGATACGACCAACCGTTTCCGAGATATATCGATTCCAAAAAAAAGTTTGAAATTCAGGCCCCCCAAAAAAAAGATCCGGCCCTGCACCGATTTTAACGCCCAACAATAGGATTCGTCACAGTCACTAACTCTTTCACCGTACCAAATTTCACCTTAATATCTTGAAAATTGCGACCAGTTCTTGGCTAAACGCAAAAATGTCACGCACAATGGACATTTTCAGGGCCCTAAAAAAAGAAAACGGTGCGAGATATCAAAAAATCGTTTTGAGTAAAAATGTTGCATACCGCGGAGATCTTATACATGTAGATTTAAAGTTTTTTGATAAGACCAACCGTTTCCGAGATATATCGATTCAAAAAAAAATTGAAACTCAGGGCCCCAAAAAAAGATTCGTCCCAGCACTGATTTTAACGCCCAATCATAGGATTCGTCAGAGTCACTAACTCTTTCACCGTAGCAAATTTCAGCTTAATATCTTGAAAATTGCGACCAGTACTTAGCTAAACGCAAAAAATTCACGCACAAGGGACATTTTCAGGGCCCCAAGAAAGAAAACGGTGAGAGATATCAAAAAATCGTTTTGAGTAAAAAAGTTGCATACTGCGGAGGTCCTACACCTGTACATTTAACATTTTTCGATACGACCAACCGTTTCCGAGATATATCGATTCCAAAAAAGTCAGAAATTCAGGGCCTCCAAAAAAAGATCCGGCCCTGCACTGAATTTAACGCCCAACAACAGGATTAGTCACAGTCACTAACTCTTTCACCGTACCAAATTTCAGCATCATATCTTGAAAATTGCAGCCAGTACTTAGCTAAACGCAAAAATGTCACGCACAATGGACATTTTCAGGGCCCAAAAAAAGAAAACGGTGAGAGATATCAAAAAATCGTTTTGAGTAAAAAAGTTGCATACCGCGGAGATCTTACACCTGTACATTTAACATTTTTCGATGCGACCAACCGTTTCCGAGATATATCGATTCCAAAGAAAAGTTTAAAATTCAGGGCCCCCATAAAAGATCCGGCCCTGCACCGATCTTAACGCCCAACAACAGGAATCGTCACAGTCACTAACTCTTTCTCCGTACCAAATTTCAGCTTAATATCTTGAAAATTGCGACCAGTACTTAGCTAGACTCAAAAATGTCACACACAATGGACATTTTCAGGGCCCCAAAAAAAGAAAACGGTGATAGATATCAAAAAATCTTTTCGGTAAAAAAGTTGCATACCGCCGAGATCTTACATCTGTACTTTTAACATTTTTCGATACGACCAACCGTTTCCGAGATATATCGATTCCAAAAAAAAGGTTGAAATTCAGGGCCCCCCAAAAAGATCCGGCCCTGCACCGACTTTAACGCCCAACAATAGGATTCGTCACAGTCACTAACTCTTTCACCGTACCAAATTACAGCTTAATATCTTGAAAATTGCGACCAGTACTTAGCTAAACGCAAAAAAGTCACACACAATGGACATTTTCAGGGCCCCAAAAAAGAAAACGGTGAGAGATAACAAAAAATCGTTTGTGTAAAAAAGTTGCATACCGCGGAGATCTTACACCTGTACCTTTAACATTTTCGATACGATCAACCGTTTCCGAGATATATCGATTCCAAAAAAAAGTTTGAAATTCTGGGCCCCCAAAAATGATCCGGCCCTGCACCGATCTCAACGCCCAACAACAGGATTCGTCACAGTCACTAACTCTTTCACCGTACCAAATTTCAGCTTAATATCTTGAAAATTGCGACCAGTACTTAGCTAAACGCAAAAATGTCACGCCAATGGACATTTTCAGGGCCCCAAAAAAAGAAAACGGTCAGAGATATCAAAAAATCGTTTTGAGTAAAAAAGTTGCATACCGCTGAGATCTTACACCTGTACATTTAACATTTTTCGATACGACCAACCGTTTCCGAGATATCTCTATTCAAAGAAACCAGTAAGAAATTCAGGGCCCCCAAAAAAGATCCGGCCCTGCACCGATTTTAACGCTCAACAATAGGATTCGTCACTGTCACTAACTCTTTCACCGTACCAAATTTCAGCTTCATATCTTGAAAATGGCGACCACTACTTAGCTAAACGCAAAAACTCACGCACAATGGATATTTTCAGGGCCCTAAAAAAAGAAAACGGTGAGAAATATAGAAAAATCGTTTTGAGTAAAAAAGTTGCATACCGCGGATGTCTTACACCTATTCATTTAACATTTTTCGATAAGACCGACCGTTTCCGAGATATATCGATTCAAAAAAATAGGATGAAATTCAGGGCCCCAAAAAAAGGTCCGGCCCTACACCGATTTTAACGCCCAACAACAGGGTTCGTCACAGTCACTAACTCCTTCACCGTACCAAATTTCAGCTTAGTATCTTGAAAATGGCGACCAGTACTTAGCTAAACGCAAAAATGTCACACACAATGGACATTTTCAGGGCCCCAAAAAAAGAAAACGGTGTGAGATATCAAAAAATCGTTTTGAGCGAAAAAGTTGCATACTACGGAGATCTTATACCTTTACATTTAACGTTTTTCGATACGACCAACCGTTTCCGAGATATATCGATTCAAAAAAAAAGTTTGAAATTCAGGGCCCCCAAAAAAAGATCCGGCCCTACACCGATTTTAACGCCCAACAACAGGATTCGCCATAGTTACTAACTCTTTCACCGTACCAAATTTCAGCTTAATATCTTGAAAATTGCGACCAGTACTTAGCTAGACGCAAAAATGTCACACACAATGGAAATTTTCAGGGCCCCAAAAAAGAAAACGGTGAGAGATATCAAAAAATCTTTTAGGTAAAAAAATTGCATACCGCGGAGATCTTACACCTGTACATTTAACATTTTTCGATACGACCAACCGTTTCCGAGATATATCGATTCCAAAAAAACCAATAGAAATTCAGGGCCCCCCAAAAAGATCCGGCCCTGCACCGATTTTAACGCCCAACAATAGGATTCGTCACAGTCACTAACTCTTTCACCGTACCAAATTTCAGCTTAATATCTTGAAAATTGCGACCAGTACTTAGCTAAACGCAAAAATGTCACACACAATGGACATTTTCAGGGCCCCCAAAAAAGAAAACGGTGAGAGATATCAAAAAATCGTTATGAGTAAAACAGTTGCATACCGCGGAGATCTTTCACCTGTAGATTTAACATTTTTCGATACGACCAACCATTTCCGAGATATATCGATTCCAAAAAACAGTTAGAAATTCAGGGCCCCCCAAAAAGATCCGGACCTGCACCGATTTTAACGCCCAACAATAGGATCTGTCACAGTCACTGACTCTTTCACCGTACTAAATTTCAGCTTAATATCTTGAAAATTGCGACCAGTACTTAGCTAAACGCAAAAATGTCACGCCCAATGGACATTTTCAGGGCCCCAAAAAAAGAAAACGGTCAGAGATATCAAAAAATCGTTTTGAGTAAAAAAGTTGCATACCGCGGAGATCTTACACCTGTACCTTTAACATTTTTCGATACGACCAATCGTTTCCGAGATATTTCGATTCAAAGAAACCAGTTAGAAATTCAGGGCCCCCAAAAAAGATCCGGCCCTGCACCGGTTTTAACGCTCAACAATAGGATTCGTCACAGTCACTATCTCTTTCACAGTACCAAATTTCAGCTTAGTATCTTGAAAATGGCGACCAGTACTTAGCTAAACGCAAAAATGTCACGCACAATGTACATTTTCAGGGCCCCAAAAAAAGATAACGGTGAGAGATATCAAAAAATCGTTTTGAGTAAAAAAGTTGCATACCGCGGAGATCTTACACCTGTACATTTAACATTTTTCGATACGACCAACCGTTTCCGAGATATATCGATTCCAAAAACCAATAGAAATTCAGGGCCCCCAAAAAAGGTCCGGCCCTGCACCGATTTTAACGCCCAACAACAGGATTCGTCATAGTCACCAACTCTTTCACCGTACCAAATTTCAGCTTAATATCTTGAAAATTGCGACCAGTACTTAGCTAAACGCAAAAATGTCACACACAATGGACATTTTCAGGGCCCCAAAAAAAGAAAACGGTGAGAGATATCAAAAAATCATTTTGAACAAAAAAGTTGCATACTACGGAGATCTTATACCTTTACATTTAACGTTTTTCGATACGACCAACCGTTTCCGAGATATATCGATTCCAAAAGAAAGTTTGAAATTCAGGGCCCCCAAAAAAGATCCGGCCCTACACCGATTTTTACGCCCAACTACAGGATTCGTCACAGTCACTAACTCTTTCACCGTACCAAATTTCAGCTTAATATCTTGAAAATTGCGACCAGTTCATGGCTAAACGCAAAAATGTCACGCACAATGGTCATTTTCAGGGCCCCAAAAAAAGAAAACGGTGAGAGATATCAAAAAATCGTTTTGAGTAAAAAAGTTGCACACCGCGGAGATCTTACACTTGTACATTTAACATTTTTCGATAAGACCAACCGTTTCCGAGATACATCGATTCCAAAAAACAGTTAGAAATTCTGGGCCCCCCAAAAAGATCCGGCCCTGCACCGATTTTAACGCCCAACAATAGTATTCGTCACAGTCACTAATTCTTTCACCGTACCAAATTTCAGCTTAATATCTTGAAAATTGCGACCTGTACTTAGCTAGACGCAAAAAGGTCACACACAATGGACATTTTCAGGGCCCCAAAAAAAGAAAACGGTGAGAGATATCAAAAAATCTTTTTGAGTAAAAAAGTTGCATACCGCGGAGGTCTTACACCTATACATTTAACATTTTTCGATACGATCAACCGTTTCTGAGATATATCGATTCAAAAAAAAAGTTTGAAATTCAGGGACCCCAAAAAAGGTCCGGCCCTGCACCGATTTTAACGCCCAACAATAGGGTTCGTCACAGGCCCCATCTCTTTCACCGTACCAAATTTTAACTCGATATCTTGAAAATTGCGACCTGTACTTAGCTAAACGCAAAAACGTCACGCACATACATACAGACAGACTTTTTCCAATATACCACGGCTATATGAAAGCCTATAGGATCTTTAGATCCGGCTTTCATAACAAGTAGGAGTCCACGCAGCACGACCTGCTTTTGATGAGACGGTGGCGCAGCAGCAAGGGGCCAGCAAGAGGGGTTATAATCTCAAACAACAACTTCGTTGGCGGCAAGGCCTGCGGAATTGCATTTCGGACCATCGACCCGATTGCGAGGAAATGTAGGAAAATTATAAAATATTCTAGGCAATGCTGACACCATCACATGGTTATGAAAGCCGGACGTCCTCGGAAGTGGAAAATATCTTACTGCTGTAAATACATGATTCAACTTATTGAAAAGGTTAAAACGAGTTATTATAGATAATTTTCCGTAGAATTCAATTAGACCATCAGATGAATTTTTAGCAGTTATTATACACATTTGGGCCCCATTTTTTTTTCAAAAACCTAAAACATTTAATAACATCGAAACGGTGAGAGATATCAAAATATGATACGGGGTAGAAAAGTTGCAAATTACTGAGATCTTACACCTGTAGATTTAACTTTTTCGATAGGATCGGCGCTTTCCGAGATATAAAGATTCGAAAAAAAGAATGAAATTCACGGCCCCCAAAAAAGGAAAATGGTGAGAGATATCAAAAAATCATGAGTTAAAAAAGTTGCTAATCGCTGAGATCCTATATCTGTAGATTTTACTTTGTTCGATACGGCCAACCGTTTCCCAAATATAACGGTTCAAAATAAGGAAGAAATTCAGGGCCGCAGAAAATCAAAACGGTGAGAGATATCAAAAAATCTTAAGGGTTGAAAAGGTTCCTAATCACTGAGATCTTACACCTGTAGTTTTAACTTTGTTAGATACGGCCAACCGTTTCCCAGATATAACGGTTCGAATAAAAAGGAAGACATTCAGGGCCCCAGAAAAGGAAACCGGTGAGAGATATCAAAACATCATCAGGGGTAAAAAAAAAGGATGAAATTCAGGGCCCCAAAGAAAGGTCATGCCCTGCACCAATTTTAACGCCCGACAACAGAGTTCCTCACAGGCCCGATTTCTTTCCCCGTAACACATTTCAGAACGATACCTTGAAAATTCCGAACTTTAGTTTGCTAAACGTAAAAACGTCACGCACATACGTACATTTTCAGGGCCCCCAAAAAAGACAACGCTGACAGATATCAAAAAATCGTTATGGGTAAGAAAGTTGCATACCGCGGCGATTTTACACCTGTGTATTTAACTTTTTTCGATATGACCAACCGTCTCCGAGATATATCGATTCCAAAAGTTTTTCAAATTCAGGGCCCCCAAAAAAGATACAGCCCTGCACCGTTTTTAACGCCCGACACTTGGTTTCCTCACAGGGTCTAACTCTTTCACCGCACCAAATTTCAGTTCGATATCTTGAAAATTGCGATCTGTACTTCGCTAAAACCAAATATGTCACGCACAATGGACATTTTCAGGGCCCCAAAAAAAGAAAACGGTGAGAGATATCAAAAAATCGTTTTGAGTAAAAAAGTTGCATACCAAGGAGATCTTACTCCTGTACATTTAACGTTTTTCGATACGACAAACCGTTTCAGAGATATATCGATTCCAAAAAAAAGGTTGAATTTCAGGGCCCCTCAAAAAGTTCCGGCCCTGCACCGTTTTTAACGCCCGACAACAGGTTTCCTCGCAGGGTCCAACTCTTTCACAGCTCCAAATTTCAGCTCGATATCTTGAAAATTGCGACTTGTACTTTGCTAAACCCAGGAATTTCACGCACAATGGATATTTTCAGGTCCCCAAAAAACGAAAACGGTGAGAAATATCAAAAAATCATTTTGAGTAAAAAAGTTACATACCGCGGAGATCTTACACCTGTACATTTAACATTGTTCGATACGACCAACCGTTTACGAGATATAACGATTCCAAAAAAAAGTTTGAAATTAAGGGCCCCCTAAAATGATCCGGCCCTGCACCGTTTTTAACGCCCGACAATAGGTTTCCTCACAGGGTCAAACTCTTTCACCGCACCAAATTTCAGTTCGATATCTTGAATATTGCGACCTGTACTTCGCTAAACACAAAAATGTCACGCACAATGGACATTTTCAGGGCCCCAGAAAAAGAAAACGGTGAGAGATATCAAAAAATCGTTTTGAGTAAAAAAGTTGCATACCAAGGAGATCTTACTCCTGTACATTTAACGTTTTACGATACGACCAGCCGTTTCCGAGATATATCGATTCCAAAATAAAAGTTTGAAATTCAGGGCCCCGAAAAAGTTCCGGCCCTGCACCCTTTTTAACGCCCGACAACAGGTTTCCTCGCAGGGTCCAACTCTTTCACAGCTCCAAATTTCAGCTCGATATCTTGAAAATTGCGACTTGCACTTTGCTAAACCCAGGAATTTCACGCACAATGGATATTTTCAGGGCCCCAAAAAACGAAAACGGTGAGAAATATCAAAAAATCATTTTGAGTAAAAAAGTTGCATACCGCGGAGATCTTACACCTGTACATATAACATTGTTCGATACGACCAACCGTTTACGAGATATAATGATTCCAAAAAAAAGTTTGAAATTAAGGGCCCCCAAAAAAGATCCAGCCCTGCACCGTTTTTAACGCCCGACAATAGGTTTCCTCACAGGGTCAAACTCTTTCACCGCACCATATTTCAGTTCGATATCTTGAATATTGCGACCTGTACTTCGCTAAACATAAAAATGTCACGCACAATGGACATTTTCAGGGCCCCAGAAAAAGAAAACGGTGAGAGATATCAAAAAATAGTTTTGAGTAAAAAAGTTGCATACCAAGGAGATCTTACTCCTGTACATTTAACGTTTTTCGATACGACCAGCCGTTTCCGAGATATATCGATTCCAAAATAAAAGTTTGAAATTCAGGGCCCCCCAAAAAGTTCCGGCCCTGCACCCTTTTTAACGCCCGACAACAGGTTTCCTCGCAGGGTCCAACTCTTTCACAGCTCCAAATTTCAGCTCGATATCTTGAAAATTGCGACTTGTACTTTGCTAAACCCAGGAATTTCACGCACAATGGATATTTTCAGGGCCCCAAAAAACGAAAACGGTGAGAAATATCAAAAAATCATTTTGAGTAAAAAAGTTGCATACCGCGGAGATCTTACACCTGTACATATAACATTGTTCGATACGACCAACCGTTTACGAGATATAATGATTCCAAAAAAAAGTTTGAAATTAAGGGCCCCCAAAAAAGATCCAGCCCTGCACCGTTTTTAACGCCCGACAATAGGTTTCCTCACAGGGTCAAACTCTTTCACCGCACCAAATTTCAGTTCGATATCTTGAATATTGCGACCTGTACTTCGCTAAACACAAAAATGTCACGCACAATGGACATTTTCAGGGCCCCAGAAAAAGAAAACGGTGAGAGATTTCAAAAAATCGATCTGAGTAAAAAAGTAACATACCGCGGAGATCTTACACCTGCCCTTTTATCGTTTTTCGATACGACCAACCGTTTCCGAGATATATCGATTCCAAAAAAAAGTTTGAAATTCTGGGCCCCAATAAAGATCCGGCCCTGCACCGTTTTTAACGCCCGACAGCAGGTTTTCTCACAGGATCTAATTCTTTCACCGCTCCAAATTTCAATTCGATATCTTGAAAATTGCGACCTGTACTTCGCTAAACCCAAAAATGTCACGCGTAATGGACATTTTGAGGGCCCCAAAAAACGAAAACGGTGAGAGATATCAAAAAATCTTTTGGAGTAAAAAAGTTGTATACTGCGGAGATCTTACACCTGTACATTTGACGTTTGTCGATACGACCAACCGTTTCCGAGATATATCGATTCCAAAAAAAAGTTTGAAATTCTGGGGCCCCCAAAAATGATCCGGCCCAGCGCCATTTTTAACGCCCGACAACAGATTTTCTCACAGGGTCTAACTCTTTCACCGCTCCAAATTTCAGCTCAATATCTTGAAAATTGCGACCTGTGCATCGCTAAACCCAAAAATGTCACGCACAATAGACGTCTACAGGGCCCCAAAAAACGAAAACGGTGAGAGATATCAAAAAACCGTTTTGAGTAAAAAAGTTGCACACCGCGGAGGTCTTACACCTGCCCATTTAACGTTTTTCGATACGACCAACCGTTTCCCGGATATATCGATTCCAAAAAAAAGTTTGAAATTCTGGGCCCCTAAAAAAGATCCGGCCCTGCACCGTTTTTAACGCCCGACAACAGGTTTTTTTCACAGGGTCTAATTCTTTCTCCGCTCCAAATTTCAATTCGATAACTTGAAAATTGCGACCTGTACTTCGCTAAAACCAAATATGTCACGCACAATGGACATTTTCAGGGCCCCAAAAAAAGAAAACGGTGAGAGATATCAAAAAATCGTTTTGAGTAAAAATGTTGCATACCAAGGAGATCTTACTCCTGTACATTTAACGTTTTTCGATACGACAAACCGTTTCCGAGATATATCGATTCCAAAAAAAAAGTTTGAATTTCAGGGCCCCTCAAAAAGTTCCGGCCCTGCACCGTTTTTAACGCCCGACAACAGGTTTCCTCGCAGGGTCCAACTCTTTCACAGCTCAAAATTTCAGCTCGATATCTTGAAAATTGCGACTTGTACTTTGCTAAACCCAGGAATTTCACGCACAATGGATATTTTCAGGTCCCCAAAAAACGAAAACGGTGAGAAATATCAAAAAATCATTTTTAGTAAAAAAGTTGCATACCGCGGAGATCTTACACCTGTACATTTAACATTGTTCGATACGACCAACCGTTTACGAGATATAACGATTCCAAAAAAAAGTTTGAAATTAAGGGCCCCCAAAAAAGATCCGGCCCTGCACCGTTTTTAACGCCCGACAATAGGTTTCCTCACAGGGTCAAACTCTTTCACCGCACCAAATTTCAGTTCGATATCTTGAATATTGCGACCTGTACTTCGCTAAACACAAAAATGTCACGCACAATGGACATTTTCAGGGCCCCAGAAAAAGAAAACGGTGAGAGATATCAAAAAATCGTTTTGAGTAAAAAAGTTGCATACCAAGGAGATCTTACTCCTGTACATTTAACGTTTTTCGATACGACCAACCGTTTCCGAGATATATCGATTCAAAAATAAAAGTTTGAAATTCAGGGCCCCCCAAAAAAGTTCCGGCCCAGCACCGTTTTTAACGCCCGACAACAGGTTTCCTCGCAGGGTCCAACTCTTTCACAGCTCCAAATTTCAGCTCGATATCTTGAAAATTGCGACTTGTACTTTGCTAAACCCAGGAATTTCACGCACAATGGATATTTTCAGGGCCCCAAAAAACGAAAACGGTGAGAAATATCAAAAAATCATTTTGAGTAAAAAAGTTGCATACCGCGGATATCTTACACCTGTACATTTAACATTGTTCGATACGGCCAACCGTTTACGAGATATAACGATTCCAAAAAAAAGTTTGAAATTAAGGGCCCCCAAAAAAGATCCAGCCCTGCACCGTTTTTAACGCCCGACAATAGGTTTCCTCACAGGGTCAAACTCTTTCACCGCACCAAATTTCAGTTCGATATATTGAATATTGCGACCTGTACTTCGCTAAACACAAAAATGTCACGCACAATGGACATTTTCAGGGCCCCAGAAAAAGAAAACGGTGAGAGATTTCAAAAAATCGATCTGAGTAAAAAAGTTGCATACCAAAGAGATCTTACTCCTGTACATTTAACGTTTTTCGATACGACCAACCGTTTCCGAGATATATCGATTCAAAAATAAAAGTTTGAAATTCAGGGCCCCCCAAAAAAGTTCCGGCCCTGCACCGTTTTTAACGCCCGACAACAGCTTTTCTCACAGGGTCTAACTCTTTCACCGCTCCAAATTTCAGCTCAATATCTTGAAAATTGCGACCTGTGCATCGCTAAACCCAAAAATGTCACGCACAATAGACGTCTACAGGGCCCCAAAAAACGAAAACGGTGAGATATCAAAAAACCGTTTTGAGTAAAAAAGTTGCACACCGCGGAGGTCTTACACCTGCCCATTTAACGTTTTTCGATACGACCAACCGTTTCCCGAATATATCGATTCCAAAAAAAAGTTTGAAATTCTGGGCCCCTAAAAAAGATCCGGCCCTGCACCGTTTTTAACGCCCGACAACAGTTTTTTTTCACAGGGTCTAATTCTTTCTCCGCTCCAAATTTCAATTCGATAACTTAAAAATTGCGACCTGTACTTCGCTAAACCCAAAAATGTCACGCACAATGGACATTTTCAGGGCCCCAAAAAACGAAAACGGTGAGAGATATCAAAAAATCTTTTGGAGTAAAAAAGTTCTATACTGCGGAGATCTTACACCTGTACATTTGACGTTTTTCGATACGACCAACCGTTTCCGAGATATATCGATTCAAAAAAAAAGATTGAAATTCAGGGCCCCCCAAAACAATCCGGCCCTGCACCGTTTTTGAAGGCCGACAATAGGTTTTAACATAGGGTCTAACTCTTTCACCGCTCCAAATTTTAGCTCGATATCTTGATAATTGCGACCTGTACATCGCTAAGGCCAAAAATGTCACGCACAATGGACATCTTCAGGGCCCCAAAAAAATGAAAACGGTGAGAGATATCTAAAAATCGTTTTGAGTAAAAAAGTTGCAAGCCGCGGAGATCTTACACCTGTATATTTAACCTTTTTTGATACGACCAACAGTTTCCGAGATATATCGATTCCAAAACAGGGTTGAAATTAAGGGCCCCAAGAAAAGGTCCGGCCCTGCACCGATTTTAACACCCAACAACACGGTTCGTCACAGGTCCCAACTCTTTCACCGTACCAAATTTCAGCTCGATATCTTGAAAATTGCGACCTGTACTTTGCTAAACGCAAAAACGTCACATACATACATACATACATACATACATACAGACAGACAGACAGACAGCCTTTTTTTTTAAATTATTTTTTCAACTCCGATTCGATTGGTATAGGTTTGAACACTGGGCGACGCTTAGTTTCCGAGATCTCGAAAAATCCTACCACGGCTATATGAAAGCCTAGAGGATCTAGATCCGGCTTTCATAACAAGGCGGCGAAGCGAAGTTGCGACTTTAAATAGACGTTTCTCGCGATGTTACCAACGAAACGTAATGAGACTTGGTACAGTATATGTTTATACACATAGTAATGCCCTGACATCTAACTTCGTTCAATTGTTTACATAACCTCAAGATGGCGGTTGTGCGAAATATTTCACCGGCATTCTATATCTCTGAAATTATTACCGGTATCACCCTGAAATTTTGTACGGAGATAAGGGGCACCACTGGAAGTTCATTTATGGGACTTTCAAAATACGGTTAACTACAAAACGAACATGGCGGCCACGAGAAGTTGAAAGTTTTATATAGACTTTTCTCGCGATTTAATGATCCAAACGCAATGAAACTTGGTACAGCAAATGTTAATACACATGATAATGCACTGGTACTTAATTTGGTTCAATTGCTTACATAACCTCAAGATGGCGGCTGTGCTAATTTTCAAATTAAGTTTTTATTTTCTTGTGTCGTAATCATGCGATTGAAGTGAAAGTTTCAATAATAAACCTACGCAAAACTTTTCCTTTAATGGTACATGACTCTATGGCCAATACATATAACAATCCAACATGGCGGCCATCCGAAATATTTAGACGGTTCTCAATATATACGAATCTATTATATCAATCAAACTGAATTTTTAAATGTTCATAGGGGCTATGAACATAAGTTCACCTATAGGACTTTCAATAACCTGGTGACCAAAAATCCAACATGGTGGTGATGGCACCAAATTTCAGTTTGATATCTTGAAAATTGCGACCTGTACTTCTCTAAACCCAAATATATCACGCACAATGGACATTTTCAGGGCCCCAAAAAGAGAAAACGGTGAGAGATATCAAAAAATCGTTTTGAGTAAAAAAGGTGCATACCGCGGTGATCTTACACCTATACCTTTAACACATTTCGATACGACCAACCGTTTCCGAGATATATCGAATCAAAAAAAAAAAGTTTGAAATTCAGGGCCCCAAAAAAAGATCCGGCCCTACACCGATTTTAACGCCCAACAATAGGATTCGTCCCAGTCACTAACTCTTTCATCGTACCAAAGTTCAGCTTAATATCTTGAAAATTGCGACCCGTACTAAGCTAAACGCAAAAATGTCACACACAATGAAAATTTTCAGGGCCCCCAAAAAAGAAAACGGTGAGAGATATCAAAAAATCGTTTTGAGTAAAAAAGTTGCATACCGCGGAGATCTTACACCTGTACATTTATCATTATTCGATACGACCAACCGTTTCCGAGATATATCGATTCCAAAAAACAGTTAGAAATTCTTGGTTGGCTGCCCAACATGAAGCAAGCCGTATCCAAGTGTAGGCTACATTCGATGCAATGCGCCCATTCATCCATGGCCTAACTAGCCCTCCAAAATATAACATTTCAGGCGTAATTCAGAACAGACACAATCACAATTAAATTAATTAACTTATATCACACACGGTTAATAGTTCTGTCGATGTTGCTCGACATCGAAGAAACTGGTTGGGAAGGCAAGCCGCCATTGGCTATGTGCCTTGCAGTTCATATTCGTGCAAAGTTTTGATAACAAGTCAATTAATCTTAAATTCAGTAGACTTTCCTCACGGCGACACTGTGAGCTGATAATTATTCTGTAGTACTGGAGTCCACAATAGTTATTGTAAAAGATCAGAAGCTTTACCTTAAATTCGGTGGTAGGCCACATGGCCTGTATAAAATGCCCAGCTGGAGAGCTCGGGCCAGAACACACTTGTTCGCAGCATGGTTCAGGAGCTAGTGGGGGGAGAGACGCTCTCAGAGAACGCTTCAGGCGAGGCGACAGGAGAGTCGCGCGCGCCTCACGGAGAATTTAGGAATTAGCCACTACCAACTGCAGTCGGTCCCCAGAGTCTCGGAAACCACCTCGCTGGTCCAACCAGAAGGACATTTCAGTTGGCAGGCCGTACCAGGCCTACTCAATATGCAAGTCACTGAGCGCGGGGTCGCGCCATTGGTTCGTTTGAACCGGCCGGGCCAATAGCATTAGAGGAGGCCTCAAGACGAAAGCTCAGCTAGCCTGGAACAGTTCATTTGTCGGGGAAGGGGGAGGGCAGCGTCAGCGGCGGGACATTCAAACATGAGCGAGACGCAAGTCACGTAGAAAAGCCGCCCGGGTAGCCGCGGGCAGGGGCAGAAATGTGTGCCAGTCTTTGGAGTGGCACATTTATCATTATTCGATACGACCAACCGTTTCCGAGATATATCGATTCCAAAAAACAGTTAGAAATTCTGGGTCCCCAAAAAAGATCCGGCCCTGCACCGATCTTAACGCCCAACAATAGGATTCGTCACAGTCACTAACTCTTTCACCGCACCAAATTTCAGCATAATATCTTGAAAATTGCGACCAGTACTTAGCTAAACGCAAAAATGTCACGCACAATGGACATATTCACGGCCCCAAAAAATTAAAAAGGGTGAGAATTATCAGAAAATCGTTTTGAGTAAAAAAGTTGCATACCGCGGAGATCTTACATCTGTACATTTAACATTTTTCGATACGACCAACCGTTTCCGAGATATGTCGATTCAAAAAAATAGGATGAAATTCAGGGCCCCCGAAAAAGATCCGGCCCTGCACCGATTTTAACGCCCAACAATAGGATTTGTTACAGTCACTATCTCTTTCATCGTACCAAATTTCAGCTTAATATCTTGAAAATTGCGACCAGTACTTAGCTAAACGCAAAAATGTCACGCACAATGGACATTTTCAGGGCCCCAAAAAAAAAAGAAAACGGTGAGAGATATCAAAAAATCGTTTTGAGTAAAAAAGTTGCATACCGCGGAGATCTTACACCTATACATTTAACATTTTTCGATACGACCAACCGTTTCCGAGATATATCGATTCAAAAAAATAGGATGAAATTCAGGGCCCCAAAAGAAGGTCCGTCACTGCACCGATCTTAACGCCCAACAATAGGGTTCGTCACAGGCCCCAACTCTTTCACCGTACCAAATTTCAGCTCGATATCTTGAAAATTGCGACCTGTACTTTGCTAAACGCAAAAACGTCACACACATACGTACGTACATACAGACAGACTTTTTCCCACATACCACGGCTATATGAAAGCCTATAGGATCTTTAGATCCGGCTTTCATAACAAGACATCAGAAATAGAATGTTTCTGCCATTCAAGACTGCCTTTCATAAAGCAGTGTACAAACGATAACAGAAAAGAAAGGACATTTGGTATGTGTTTTATGTTACTGACGAGATCACGATAAGAGATTGGGCACAGTCAAATTTTGATCTGAAACATGATTTTACCATGTTTGCGTGTTATAGCTTTCATCATGTAATTATTTCCACCCATGAGCCGTGTGACTCGAGTGAGTGAAATGAGTAGCGACAGATGTGACAGATATCACATGCAGTATTGTAAAGCAAACAGATAAGTTGAAATTCTCTCTTTCTTGTATATTTCGCAGTATTTAGAAGAAGTGGAAGTACGGAAAACGTTCGTAAACAAACAAAAAATGATTCGACTACGTTAAATTATTTCAGGATATCCCACATAATCAGGGGTCATGACCAACGAGAAAGAAAGGCCATGGCGCGCAAAGCAAATTCTTTGGAGACGCAGGCAATGAGGAGTGCCTAGTGATTTTATGTTCGAGTCAAGAGCAACGAGCAGCAGAATTGCGATATTTTATATAGATTTTCATGAAAAGGAAGCAGTTTAATCGTCTGTTTCCATGTTCCGTGAATATTAAACAGTACTAAATTATATAGTAGGAGTCCCCGCAGCACGACCTGCTTTTGATGAGACAGTGGCGCAGCAGCAAGGGGCCAGCAAGAGGGGTTATAATCTCAAACAACAACTTCGTTGGCGGCAAGGCCTGATGCCAAGCATTTCGGGCCATTGGCCCGATTGTGTGGTAATGTAGGAAAATTATAAAATGTTATTCTAGGCAATGCTGACACCATCACGTGGTTATGAAAGCCGGACGTCCTGGGAAATGGAAAGTATATTACAGCTGTAAATACATTATTTAACTTATTGAAAAGGTGAAAACGGGTTATTATAGATAATTTTCCGTAGAATTCAATTAGAGCATCGTTTAAATTGTTACCTATTATTATATACATTTGGGCCCCATTTTTTTTTCAAAAACCAAAAACATTTAATAACATCTTCAGGGCCCCAAAATAAGAAAACGGTGAGAGATATCAAAAAATCGTTATGAGTAAAAAAGATGCATACCGCGGAGATCTTACACCTGAACTTTTAACGTTTTTCGATGCGACCAACCGTTTCCGAGATATATCGATTCAAAAAAAAAGTTTGAAATTCTGGGCCCCCCAAAAAGATCCGGCCCTGCGCCTTTTTTAACGCCCGAAAACTGGTTTCCTCACAGGGTCCAACTCTTTCACAGCTCCAAATTTCAGCTCGATATCTTGAAAATTGCGACCTGTACTTCGCTAAACCCAAAAATGTCACGCAAAATGGACATTTTCAGGGCCCAAAAAATAGAAAACGGTGAGAGATATCAAAAAATCGTTTAGAGTAAAAACTTTGCATACCGCGGAGATCTTACACCTGTACCTTTAACTTTCTTCGATGCGACCAACCGTTTCCGAGATATATCGATTCCAAAAAACAGTTAGAAATTCAGGGCCCCCAAAAAAGATCCGGCCCTGCACCGATTTTAACGCCCAACAATAGGATTCGTCACAGTCACTAACTCATTCACCGTACCAAATTTCAGCTTTATAAATTGAAAATGGCGACCAGTACTTAGCTAAACGCAAAAATGTCACGCACAATGGACATTTTCAGGGCCCTAAAAAAGAAAACGGTGAGAGATATCAAAAAATTGTTTTGAGTAAAAAAGTTGCATACCGCAGAGATCTTACACCTGTACATTTAACGTTTTTCGATACGACCAACCGTTTCCGAGATATATCGATTCCAAAAATAAATTTGAAATGTAGGGCCCCCAAAAAAGATCCGGCCCTGCACAGATTTTAACGCCCAACAATAGGATTCGTCCCAGTCACTAACTCCTTCACCGTACCACATTTCAGCTCGATATCTTGATTATTCCGACCTGTACTTCGCTAAACCCAAAAATGTGACGCACAATGGACATTTTCAGGGCCCCAAAAAAAGAAAACGGTGAGAGATATCAAAAAATTGTTTGGAGTAGAAAGTTGCATACTGCGGAGGTCTTACACCTGTACATTTAACATTTTTCGATATGACCAACCGTTTCCGAGATATATCAATTCCAAAAATATGTTTGAAATTAAGGGCCCCCAAAAAAGATCCGGCCCTGCACCGATTTTAACGCCCAACAAAAGGATTTGTCACAGTCACTAACTCTTTCACCGTACCGAATTTCAGCTTATTATCTTGAAAATTGCGACCAGCACTTAGCTAAACGCAAAAATGTCACGCACAATGGACATTTTCAGGGCCCCAAAAAATGAAAACGGTGAGAGATATCAAAAAATCGTTTTTCGTAAAAATGTTGCATACTGCGGAGATCTTACACCTGTACATTTAACATTCTTCGATACGACCAACCGTTTCCGAGATATATCGATTCCAAAAAAAAGTTTGAAATTCAGGGCCCCCAAAAATGTTCCGGCCCTGCACCGATCTTAACGCCCAACAATAGGATTCGTCACAGTCACTAACTCTTTCTCCGTACCAAATTTGAGTTTAATATCTTGAAAATTGCGACCAGTACTTAGCTAAACGCAAAATGTCACACACAATGGACATATTCAGGGCCCCAAAAAATTAAAACGGTGAGAGATATCAAAAAATCGTTTTGAGTAAAAAAGTTGCATACCGCGGAGATCTAACACCTGTACATTTAACATTTTTCGATGCGACCAACCGTTTCCGAGATATATCGATTCCAAAAAAAAGTTTGAAATTCAGGGCCCCCAATAAAGATCCGGCCCTGCACCGATTTTAACGCCCAACAATAGGATTCGTAACAGTCACTAACTCTTTCACCGCACCAAATTTCAGCTTAATATCTTGAAAATTGCGACCCAGTACATAGCTAAACGCAAAAATGTCACGCACAATGGACATTTTCAGGGCCCCAAAAAATAAAACGGTGAGAGATATCAAAAAATCGTTTTTGAGTAAAAAAGTTGCATACCGCGGAGATCTTACACCTATACATTTAACATTTTTCGATACGACCAACCGTTTCCGAGATATATCGATTCAAAAAAATAGGATGAAATTCAGGGCCCCAAAAAAAGGTCCGGCCCCGTACCGATTTTAACGCCCAACAATAGGATTCGTCACAGGCCCAAACTCTTTCACCGTAGCAAATTTTAGCTCGATATCTTGAAAATTGCGACCTGTACTTTGCTAAACGCAAAAACGTCACGCACATACATACAGACAGACTTTTTCCAATATACCACGGCTATATGAAAGCCTATAGGATCTTTAGATCCGGCTTTCATAACAAGAAAGTCTTCCGAATAAATCCAACCGGGTGGTTTGAAAATAATCTAGGCCAGACTTAAGAAGAGAACACATGGTGATTTATGTTGGCTTGTAACATTACATTTCATCTTTGTTGGCAGCCTGGATAAACGGGAAGGTGCTGGTTTTTAGTAAGCAGATCCTTTCTCTCTACCCCAATCGCTTCAATATCTGCTGTTGATATATAATGAGAATACTGTTTCGTCTACGGCTTGTAGTTAAAAGCATTATGTAGTGGCAATGTGATGGTACGTTGTCTACATTACACTCACTCCATAGGACTTAATTTACTTACCCTAACTTTTCTGAAAGTTTAATAGCCTTAATCAAAAATTGTGCAGTGCTTTGTGTAAATTTCTTGTAGAATATTGTATATCTGGTGTGAGTGATTTATGTGTTCATTATCATAAGCTGAGCTGGTACAACTATTGAGGGCCAGGTCACTTTTTAGTGACATGTGCAAGTATTAAGTCCTGTGGTTTAAATGGATCAAAAGCTTGGACTAGTAATATAAACTCCCCCTATACTCTTACTTCTATAATTTGTAAAATAAATGTTCTTACTTCAGTCCTTCAGCCTTCTTCTTTAGAGCACTGTGTTACATATTTTCTATCGTCCATAGATTTACTAACCGTATAAGGGAGTGATGGCTTTGATAAGTTTCACAACTGGCGAAGACTTGCATATTGCAGTAATATATAATGGAGATTAAGAAAGTAATCTCAGTCAGTTGTGGAGCTTATCTTTGGTTGAGCTGTGTTGTAATGTTTCATAATTGATTATCAATTAAGTAGATGTGTAAGATGATAACAAAATATATTAATAATTCATTCTTGTTACTAGGATACAAGAGAAGAAACCCGGAATGAAGAGAATGATGCAAGCAGAAATCATCTAAATGAGTAAGTGGAACACATTCTAAGGAATTGAATCCTTTCTGTTTTATGCATGCAAACTAAAAATGGTGCATGTGAATAAGCTTTGTGGGCAAAATCATCAATCCCCTTATTGTATCTTTAATTGAACATATTGGTTTTTAGCCTATTTTCATTTATGAAAAAATAGGCTTATGATATCACCTTTTGTCCGTGTGTCTGACTGTGCGTGCGTGTGTGTGTGATGGATTTCTATGTGCCCCCCTAAAAACTTCTAAACGGCCGGTACGATAGCACTATTCCGGGCGACCCTGACCGTGCCCTTCAAATTTTATTACGTCTCACCAATCCAACATGGCGGCTGTGCGAAATATTTCACCAGCATTCGATATCTCCGAAACTATTACCGATATCACCCTGGAATTTTGTACAGTGATAAGGGGAACTACTAGAAGTTCACTTATGTGACTTTTGAAAACCTGATAATTACAAAACCAACATGGCGGCCAAGCGAATTTGCGACTTTTAAATAGACGTTTCTTGCGATTTTACCAACCAAACGCAATGAAACTTGGTACAGTATAAGTTTAAACGCATTGTAATTCACCGACATCTAACTTCGTTCAATTGTTTACATAACCTCAAGATGGCGGCTGTGCGAAATATTTCACCGTCATTCTGTATCTCTGAAACTATTAACGGTATCACTATAAAATTTTGTTCGGAGATAAAGGGCACTACTGGAAGTTCATCTATGAGACTTTCAAAAACCGGTTAACTACAAAATGGGCTTGGCGGCCAAGCGAAGTTGAAAGTTTTAAATAGACTTTTCTCGTGATTTAATGATCCAAACGCAATTAAACTTCATACAGGAAATGTTTATACACATTGTAATGCACTGATATCTAATTTATTTCAATTGTTTACGTAACCTCAAGATGGCGGCTGTGCGAATTTAGAAAAATAAGTTTTTATTTCTTGTGTTCTAATAATGCTATTGAAATCAACATTTACATAATTAACGTACACAATAATCATCATCTAATAGTACATAACTCTATGGCCTACATATATTTAAGTCCGACATGGCGACCATCCGAAATATTTAGACGGTTCTCAATATCTAATATTATATTACAGCAATCCAACTGAAATTTTGTAAGTTTATAGAGACTTTAAACATAAGTACACCTATGGGACGTTCAATAACTTGGCGAGCACAAATCCAACATGGCTGCGACGCGAAATTTAAATATTCAAATGGACGTTTCCTGCTTTTTAACCATCCGAGCGCAGTGAATCTTGATACGGTATATACTTATACAAGTTTTAATCGACTGGCATCTAATTCATTTAAATTATTTTCATAACCACAAGATAGCGGGTGATCTAACTTTTTAAATCCCGCTTTTATTTCTTGTGTCCTAATCATGTGATTGAAGTTTGAATAAAACACCTAGACAATAATCTTCATGTAATCTTGTCTTATCTTATACTAGCTGAAGTACCCGTGCTTCGCCACGCGTCATAAATAAATTAAAATGTGAAGGTGACAGTTAATACAGGGGATAGGCGAGGTGCTGCGCAGAGGGAGATTAAGGATGGAACATTTTGTCCAACTACACCGCTCGGCGTTGACCGTGTTAATAGCACAAATTTAGGTTTTACCCGCTAACGGTTGGAGATACCTTTCGGATAGAAAATGTAATTTTAAACCTCGTATATGCCATCAAAACTTTGCTATTTCTTAGGTTCTCTTTTTATTTGAAATGGAAATATGAAAGTTTTAAACCAAAGGGTGTAGTGACGTCACTAAAATGGTCGCCATTTTTAAATAATGCAAAGTATTGAAATCAAAAGTAACCAATATGTTAACCAGGTAAATCAGCTACTTCCATGTAAAATTCATGTAAATCGGACCAGTGGTACTTGCGTGATTGAGTAATACACAGACACACACCATCTCATTTTTAGCCTCGCTTCGCTCGCGTCATAGTCGTGTCATATTGTTATTCAATGAAATGAAGGTTTAACCCCGTTAACACCTCTTTAGAACCTGAATATCCAAAAATCCCTCCTTAGTAGACGTTTTCGACACACAACAAACATAGCCCCAAAATATCATTCTGCTAACATGTAATAGTTTGGGTTGGTCGATGAGAGTGAACATCCAAAAATCCTTCCTTAGTGGACGTTTTCTTCCAGAATTTCACCCCTCCCCATAGGCCCCTTAAATTGGATTTATGAAAAAACGGTCGAACACCTATTTATTTTATTTATTTATTTGTTTATTTTTGAGCTGATTGATTTCCTCCGAGTTTCAAACTACTCGCCTATGTCGTTTAAGAGATACACGCTCCGTTAGGAATCTTTCAACCCCCACTTTTCATCCCTTTCACCTCATAATATACACTACATCGAAAAACCATTAGACATGTGTCAGCTTATTTTTAATGATTAGTATATATGCCAAGTATCACATCCCCAAAAGTAACCACTCGTGAGATATTGTTATTCAATGAAATGCACGTTTGCCCCCCCCCCCCCTTAACACCTATTTAGAACCTGAATATTCAAAACTCTTTCCTTAGTGGACGTTTTCGACATACAACGAACATATCCCCAAAATTTCATGTTTCTAACTTCAATAACTTCGGCTTCGCAATGATGAGTGAGTGAGTGAGTCAGGACATTTCCTTTCATTTATTTTTGATAATTTCACCCCTCCCCATGAACCCCTTAAATTGGATTTATGAATCAAACGGCCGAACACCTATTTACTTTTTTAAAGCTGTTTTCGCCCTGAGTTTGATGAGTGAGTAAGAGAGTCAGTTAGGACACCTCCTTTCCTGTTTTTTTCCGCCAGAATTTCACCCCTCTCTAAGGGCCCCTTAAATTGGATTTATGAAAAAAAAAACGGTCGAACACCTATTTACTTGTATTTTAAGCTGTTTTCTTCCCGCCGAATTTCAAACTTCTCGCCTGTGTCGTTTAAGAGGTACACGCTCCGTTAAGAATCCCTCAACCTCCAATTTTCACCCATTTCACCTCATAATATACACCACATCGATAAACCCTTAGATATATGTCTGATTATTTTTAATGATTAGTTTATATACCGAATATCACATCCCCAAAGAAACAACTCGTGAGATATTGTTATTCAATGAAATGCAGGTTTAACCCCCTTAAGACCCCTTTAGAGCCTGAATATCCAAAAATCCTCCCTAAGTGCACGGTTTTGACATACAACGAACATATCCCCAAAATGCCATGTTTCCAACTTCAATATTTTTGGCTGGGCGATGATGAGTGAGTGAATGAGTCGGGACATTTTCTTTCATTTGTTTCTCTTCAGAATTTCACCCCTCCCGATGAACCCCTTCAATTTGATTGATAAAAAAAACTGTCGAATAGCTATTTACTTACTTTAAAGAAGTTTTTCCCCCTGAGTTTGATGAGTGAGTCAGTCAGTCAATCAGTTAGGACACTTTCTTTCCTGTCCCCCCCCCCAGAATTTCATCCCTCCCCATGGGCCCCTTAAATTGGATTTATGAAAAAAAAACGGTCAAACACATATTTACTTACCTTCATGCTGATTTTTTCCGCTGAGTTTCAAACTCCTCGCCTATGTCGTTTAAGAGATACACGCTCCGTTAGGAATCTTTCAATCCCCACTTTTCACCCCCTTTCACCTCATAATATACACCACATCGAAAAACCCTCAGACTCGTGTCTTCTTATGATGAGTTTATGTGCCGAGTATCACATCCCCCAATGAAACCAATCGGGAGATATTGCTATTCAATGAAATGCAGGTCTACCCCCTTAACACCCCTTTAGAACCTGAATATACAAAAATCCTCTCTTTTTGGGCATTTGTGGCCCTTGTAGAAGCAGCATACCAAATTTCATTCCAATCCGTTCGGTGGTTTCTGAGGTTTCGTGATGAATGAATGAATGAGTGAGTGAGTGAGTGACTGGTATTTGACAAATATATAGTAGAAGATAGTGTCAAGTCTTTGTTATGCTAAACTCGGTTGACAGTGCTGTGTGAGTAGGTGAGTAACTAACGGGATTTCAAGTAAAGATGCTCATTTTCTATACCGGTAGTGCAGAGCGCAACTGGCATCCAGACGGCCGTGTCTCGACTTGAGCTATGTTGCCATGTAATCTATCTATCTTGCCATTCCTTCATGAGTATATTTTATGATTTGATTAGCCTGTGCTTGAGTGCAAAAGGGTCGAAATCAGAAGAATGAGAAAGACTATCGAAAATTCATGTAGCCAGCGGTTCCTTCTGGGTCATAAACTATGTGTATGCAAAATTTGGTTGAGATTGGTGGAACGGTGTAGATTTGTATACGGAACCAACTCACCCACCCACATACATACATACATACAGACTTTCACTTTTATATATAAGAGATATATATATATAAAGGAATGTCTGTCTGTTCGTCTTTCATGCGTTGATAAACCATTCATCCGATTGCGATCAAATTTTGGTGAGTTGTTGTACACACTTTCGGGATGTTCATAGGCATAGTTATTCCATTTCACAATATAGAGCGCACGAGTAGTTTAAACAAATGCCTAATTGCGATGCCTTCATATAAAATTCATCCGATTGCGATCAAATTTTGGTGAGTTGTTGTGCACAGGCCCGAAAAATTTATAGGCGTAGTAAAACAAATTTACTATAGATGGCGCGCGAGTAGCTTCAACAAAATGGCGTGCGTTTGTTTCAAGAAAGTCCCACATGCGTTCATATACCATTCATCCCATTGCGATCAAACTTGGGTGAGATGTTGTGTACACTTCAGGTAAGGTTTCTGGTTTAGTAAATCCACTTAACAATAGGTAGCTCACGAGTAGATTCAACAAATGAGCGACGACGGGTGAAGCGTTTCAACCAAGTCCTGTATGCGTTCACATACTATTCGTCTGATAGCGATGAAACTTGGGTGAGATGTAGTGTACACTTCAGGGAAGGTTTCTGGCTTAGGAAATACATTTAAAAATAGGTAGCGCACGAGTAAATTCAACAAATGGGCAACGACGGGCGAAGCGTTTCAAAAAAGTCCTGTATGCGTTCACATACCATTCTTCCGATAGCGATGAAATTTGGGTGAGAGGTTGTGTACACTACAGGCAAGGTTTCTGGCTTAGTAAATCCATGTTATAATAGCATATGAGTATATTCAACAAATGAGCGACGACGCGCGAAGCGTTTCAACAAAGTCCCGTATGCGTTCATATACTATTCGTCTGATAGTAATGGATCTTGGGTGAGATGTTGTGTACACTTCAGGGAAGGTTTCTGGGTTATTAAATCCACTTTACAATAGGTAACGCACAAGTAGATTAAACAAATGAGCGGTGACGCGCGAAGTGTTTCAACTTTTTCCCGTATGCGTTCATATACTATTCGTCTGATAGCGACTACACTTGGGTGAGTTGTTGTGTACGCTCCATTGAAAGTTCCAGGCTTAGTAACTCCATTTTACAATAGGTAGAGCACAATTAGATTCAACAAATGAGCGAAGACGTGCGAACCGTTTCAACGAAGTCCCGTATGCGTTCATATACAATTCGTCCGATTGCAATGAAACTTGGGTGAGATGTTGTATACACATCACAGAAGGTTTCTGGCTTAGTACATCCACTTTACAATAGATATCACATAAGTAGATTCAACAAATGAGCGACGGCACGCGAATCGCTTAAACAAAGTCCCGTATGCGTTCATATGCCATTCATCCGATTGGTATGAAACTTTGGTTTAATTGTTGTGTACACTCCGGGAAAGGTTTCGAACTTAGTAAACCGTTTTTACAATAGGTAGCGCACGAGTAGATTCAACAAATGAGTAACGGCACGCGTATCGATTAAAAAATTTCCGTATGCGTTCATATACCATTCATTCGATTGCAATGAAATTTGGTAAAATGTTGTTTCCATTCCCGCAATGATTCCTGATTTAGTAAATCCATTTTACAATTGGTAGCGCACGTGTAGATTCAATTATTGAACGCCAGTGCGTGGATCCTTTCAACCAAATCCCGTATGCGCTCATTTACCATTCATCCGATTATGATAAAATTTTGGTGAGTTGAGTACATTCCTGCGAAGGTGTATGAATTAGTAAATCTGTTTTTAAATGGGTGGCGTACAAGTAGATTCAACAAATGAGTGGCGGCGCGCGAATCGCTTAAACAAAATCCCGTATGCGTTCATATGGCATTCATCCGATTGCAATGAAACGCTCATGAGTTTTTGCGTACACGCTAGGAAAGGTTTTGGACTTAGTAAATCCATTTTACAATAGGTAGCGTACGAGTATATTCAACAAATGGGTGACAGCGCTCGAATCGTTTCGACAAAGTCCCGTATGCATTCATATACCTTTCATTTAATTGCAATGAAACTTTGGTGAGTTGTAGAGCACGCTGCCATTATTTTTTTCGAGATAGTTAATCAATTTTACAATAGTTTAGAGGTGGTTAATGGAAAAAGAAAGAAATATTGGGAATCCCAAAGCGCTTCAACAAACAAAGTTACAACGCCAACACTTTCATTGATTGGTATTGCAACGCATGCCGGGTGAGCTAGTAATATATAAAAAGGAATGTCGTGTCTGTTCGTCTTTTATGCGTTCATAAACCATTCATCCGATTGCGATCAAATTTTGGTGAGTTGTTGTACACACTTCCGGGAGGTTTATATGCATATTTGATCCATTTCACAATAGATAGCACGTGAGTAGTTTAAACAAAATGATTGATGCGCTCATATACAATTCATCCGATTGCGATCAAATGTTGGTGAGTTGTAGTGCACACTCGCGATAACTTTATAGGCGTATTAAATGAAATTTACAATAGATGGCATGTGAGTAGCTTCACCAAAATGGCGTGCGATTCGTTTCAAAAAGTCCCACATGCATTCATATATCATTCATCGTATTGCGATGAAACTAGGGTGAGATGTTGTGTACACTTCAGGGAAGGTTTCTGGCGTAGTAAATCCAATTTACAATAGGTGGCGCACTAGTAGATTGAGCAAATGAGCGACGACGCGCGAAGCGTTTCAACAACGTCCCGCATGCGTTCATATATCTTTTGTCCGATAGCGATGAAATTTGGGTGAGATGTTTTGTACACTCCAGGGAAAGTTTCTAGGTCAGTGAATCCATTTTATAATAGATAGCGCATGAGTACATTCAACAAATGAGCGACGACGTGCGAAGCGTTTGAACAAAGCCCTGCATGCGTTCATATACCATTCGGCCTATAGCGATGAAACTTGAGTGAGATGTATTGTATACTTCATGGAAGGTTTCAGGCTTAGTAAATTCACTTTACGATAGGTAAAGCACGGGTAGATACCACAAATGAGCGACGACACGCGAAGCGTTTCAACGAAGTCCCATATATGTTCATATATCATTCGTCCAATACCGATGAAACTTGGATGAGATATTATGTACACTTCAGGAAGCTTTCAGGCTTAATAAATCCATTTTACAATAGGTAGCGCACGTGTAGATTCAACAAATGAGCGACGACGTGCGAAGCGTTTCAACAACGTCCCGTATGCGTTCATATAGGCCTACCATTCGTCTGATAGCGATGAAACTTGGGTGAGATGTTGTGTACACTCCAGGGGAGGTTTCTGGCTGAGTACATGCATTTTAAAGTAGGTGGCGCATGAGTAGATTCATCTTATGAGCGACGCCACGCGAATCGTTTCAACAAAGTACTGTATGCGTTCATATGCCATTCATCAGATTGCGATGAAACTTTGATGAATTATTGTGTATACGCCAAGGAAGGTTTTCGACTTAGCAACTCCAATTTTTTAAATTTTGCGCACAAGTAGATGCAACAAATGAGTGACGACGCGTGAAGCGCTCCAACGATATCCTGTATGCGTTCATATACCATTCATCGATTGCGATGAAACTTTGATGAGTTGTTGTGCACACTCCAGGGATAATTATAGGCCAAGTAATTTACAATAGATAGCGTGCGAGTAGTTTAAACACATGAGTGATGGCGTTACGTTCATACACAAGTCATCCGATTGCGATCAAATTTTGGTGCGTTGTTGTGCACACTCCCGGGAAAGTTATAGGCATAGTAAACCCAATATGCAATAGATAGCTTGCGAGAAGCTTCAACAAAAATGCGTGCGATTTGTTTCAAAAAATTCCCACATGCGTTCATATACCATTCATCCGATTGCCATGTAACTTTGGTGAATTTGAGTACACTCCAAGGAAGGTTTCAGGCTTAGTAAATATGTTTTACAATTGGTAGCGTACGAGTAGATTCAACAAATGAGTGACGGCATGCGAATTGTTTAATCAAAATCCCGTATGCGTTCATATACCATTCATCGATGGCGATGAAACTTTGATGAGTTTATGTGTGCACTTAATTGTAGGTTTCTATCTTAGTAAATCCATTTCACTGTAGGTAGCGAACGAGTTGATTCAACAAATGAGTGGCAGCACACGAATCGTATAAATGAAATTTCGTCAGTATTCAAATGCCATTCATCCGATTGCTATGAAACTTTAGTGAGTTGCTGTGGACGTTCCCACGTAAGTTTCTAAATTAGTTAATCCATTTTTCGATAGTTTGGAGGCAGTTAGCGGAAATTGAAAAAAACTATTGTGTATCCAAAAGCACTTCAAGAAACAAAATTTCAACGCCAACACTTTTTCTGATTGGCGCTGCAAAGCATGCCGGGTTCAGCTAGTATATATATAAAGATGAATGTTCGTTTGTTCGTCTTTTATGCGTTCATAAACCATTCATCCAATTGCGATCAAATTTTTGTGAGTTGTTTAAACACTTCCGGGATGGATATAGGCATAGTTAATCCAATTTACAATAGTGAGCGCACGAGTTGTCAAACAAATGATTGTTGTCGATGCGTTCATATAGCTTACAATTCATCCGATTGCAACCAAATTTTTGTGTTTTTTTAACACATTTCCGGTTATAGGCATAGGTAATCATATTTACAATAGATAGCGCACGAGTAGTTTAAAGAAATGAGTGTTTGGCTATGCGTTCATATAGCCTACAATTCATCCGATTGCAATCAAATTTTGATGAGTTGTTGTGCACACTTCCGGAAAAGTTATAGGCATAGTAAATCCAATTTACAATAGATGTCGCTTGAGTAGCTTGAACAAAATGGCGTGGGATTCGTTTCAACAATGACCACATGCGTTCATATACCACTCAACCCATTGCTATTAAACTTGGGTGAGATGTTGTGTGCACTCCAGGGAAGGTTTCTGGCTTAAAATCCATTTTACAATAGGGAGCGCGAGAGTAGATTCAGCAAATGAGCGACGACGCGTGAACCGTTACAACAAAGTCCCGTATGCGTTCATATACCATTCGTCCGATAGCGATTAAACTTGGGTGAGATGTTGTGTACACTCCAGGCAAGGTTTCTGGCTGAGTAAATCAATGTTACAATAGATAGCGCACGAGTGGACTCAACAAACGAGCGACGACGCGTGAAACGTTTCAACAAAGTCCTATATGCGTTCATATACCATTCGTCCGATAGGGATAAACTTGGGTGAGATGTTGTGTACACTTCAGGAAGGTTCCTGACTTAGTAAATCAATTTTACTATAGGTGGCGAACGAGTAGATTCAACAAATGAGCGACGTCACGCAGAGCTTTTCAACAAAGTCCCGTATGCGTTCATATACCATTTGTCCGATAGCGATGAAACTTGGGTCAGTTGTTGTGTACACTCCAGGGGAGGTTTTAGGCTTAGTAAATCCATTTTACAATAGATAGCGCACGAGAAGATTCAACAAATGGGCCAAGACGAGCGAATCGGTTCAACAAAGTCCCGTATGCGTTCATATACCATTTGTCCGATAGCAATGAAACTTGGGTGAGATGTTGTATACACTTCCGGGAAGGTTTCTGGCTTAGTAAATCCACTTTACAATAGGTATCGCACAAGTAGATGAAACAAATAAGCGACGACACGCGAATTGTTTCAACATAGTCCCGTATGCGTTCATATGCAATTCATCCGATTGCGATGAAACTTTAGTGAATTGCTGTGTACGCCCGAGAAAAGGTTTCTGACTTGGTAAATCCATTTTACAATAGGTAGCGCACGAGTAGATTCAACAAATGGGTAACGGCGAGCGTATCGTTTAAAAGAAATTCCATATTTGTTCATATACCATTCATGCTATGGCAATGAAATTTGGTGAAATGTTGTTTCTACTCTCGCGAAAGTTTCTGATTTAGTAAATCCATTTTACAATTGGTAGCGAGCGAGTAGATTTAACTAATAAGCGACAGCGCGGGAATCATTTCAACAAAGTCCCGTATGCGTTCATATACCATTCATCTGTTTGTGATCAAACTTTTTTGAACTGAGTACAGTCCTGCGAAGGTTTTTGAATTAATAAATCCGTTTTCCAATGTGTGGCGCACAAGAAGATTCAACAAATGAGTGACGGCTCGCGAATTGTTTAAACAAAGTCCATTAGGCGTACATATACCAATCATTTCATTATGGTGAGTTCTTGAACACGCTCCCTTGAATGTTTCTGAGATAGTAAACCAATTTTACAATATTATAGAGGTGGTTAATTGAAATAGAAGAAAATATTGGGAATCCAAAAGCACTTCAACTAACAAAGTCACAACGCCAACACTTTCTTTGATTAGCATTGCAACGCATGCCGGGTACAGCAGTATATATATAAAAATGAGTGTTCGTTTGTTCGTCTTTTATGCGTTCATATACCATTCATCCGATTGCGATCAAATTTTGGTGAGTTGTTGTACACACTTTCGGGATGTTCAAAGGCATAGTTAATCCATTTCACAATAGATAGCGCGTGAGTAGTTAAAAAAATGCTTAATGTCGATGCGTTCATATACAATTCATCCGATTGCGATCAAAGGTGATGAGTTGTTTTTCACAGTCCCGGAAAAGTTATAGGCGTAGTAAATCCAATTTACAATAGATGGCGCGCGAATTGCTTCAACAAAATGGCGTGCGCTTGTTTCAAGAAAGTCCCACATGCGTTCATATACCATTCGTCCGATAGCGATGAAACTTGGGTGAGCTGTTGTATACTCTTCAGTGAAGGTTTCTGGCTTAGGACATCCACTTTACAATAGGTATCGCACAACTAGATTCAACAAATGAGTGACGGCGCGCGAATCGTTTCAACAAAGACCCGTATGCGTTCATATACCATTCATTTCATTGCGATGGAACTTTGGTGAGTTGTTCAGCACGCTCCCATGATTTTTTCTGAGATAGTAAATCAATTTTACAATAGTTGAGAGGTGGTTAACGGAAAAAGAAAAAATATTGGGAATCCAAAAGCACTTCAACAAACAAATTTACATCGCCAACACTTTCTTCGATTAGCATTGCAACGCATGCCGGGTACTGCTAGTAGTACATAAATATAAGGCCTATAATATAAAATTCCAACATGGTGACCATCCAAAATATTTAGACGGTTCTCAATATCTACGAATCTATTACAATCAAACTGACAATTTGTATGTTGATAGAGGCAATTAATATTAGTAGGATATATAAAAATAGGCTATTTTGTTCTTCACTTGTTGTTATTTATGCATCAATAAATGTACCATCTTCTTAGTCCAACTAAGGATGGACTATTTATTGTGTGGTATTTAACTGTTGCCCTGTTTTTCAAGCGGATTACGCAATGTTCTTAATGTCCACACAATTGGCATTTCAGACGGAACCAGCCGGACAAATCATCCCTTGTGTTGGTTTGTTCCTGGGGGTCGATCTGGTTACGACAAGTCACTTGCAACTGTTAGAGACTTTGTTAGCCCTCCGAAAACTAAATATGATTTATTTAAATGGGTTAAGTCCATTCCGAGGAAAGTCATTAAATTATCAAATAAGTCTGATGCATGTGAGAAACATTTCTCCGTTGAATTCCTCCTTAAAACGTACTCTTTCATGAGTCGAAAAGGCAGTTCCACACACTTTTTAAACTTGGCGAGATATTTCACCACGTAACAGAAAGCACGCAAATCTCCTCCGTAGAGGACTGTGGAAAAAACAGACCTATCGGAATCTTGTACCAAATATTCGGCTGTTTATTCGCCAATTTCACCAACTTAAAGGACTCTGGCTCAATAAATGCCTTGGCATACCTAATTCATCCGTCCGACAGTGTCTTCAATATTATTTTACAAGTCAAAGTAGTAGTTGAGAAGAAACTGCATTTCCTCTCCAATTTGAGGGGTGATATATATTATGAGTGTTTGGACAACATTAATGAGAATATTTGAGGGCCGTTAGCATGGAATATAAACTGTAACTGAAATGGAAAACTCATTTTTCATTTCGTGAAGCTCCGCTTCTTCATTCGTACGAAAAAACCTAGTAATTACGAAAGAGTAGTCGTCTGCTGAGTTTGCAAAATCACCGCGTAAGCTGTCCAAGGTTTCGGACAACTTGAGCTATAAGTTACAAAGGTGAGTTTACATTATATTATATTTACTGTATTTGTGCAGCTTATGATTTTTAAACAATCAGTTACATTTTGATCCCCGTCAGAATGTTGTATTTCCTTATTATATGAAACTATGACGTAACCTGATGATTCATAATTAACTCAACGGACGTCTTCGTTTTATTTACCCAGTGCTGATAACTTTATATTGGGACATATTGTCTAATACTACGTAGTGGAAGCTGACAACTGAAAAGTAACATTCAACTGCTGGTATTGATACCGTCCGCACTCAGCGCCTGCCGACACTAGAGCCTCCTAGCGGCTGGACCATACAAACTCCACAAGTCACGTCATGTGCAAAGACTTGCCTATCATGTATCGCTTAGCATAGTTGTCTGACGCTTCAGAAGTTGGGATTCGATTTCTGGCTCTGCCATGAATTGTAATTCTGGTCGGAGGGCTGGATTGGGGTACACTCAGCCTGTTGAGGCAAATTTGAGAAGAGGTGGGTTCGAATCCTTCCCCAGTCATCCACAAAGTTATTTTTCCGCGTCTCCCACTTTTTCTCCAGGCAAACGAGATTTAATATGGGGATCTGATTTTGATTTTCCCGTAGAAGGCCTATGTATTTGGGAACCAACAGTCATAGGTGATATCCATAAGTTGCTAAGTTGCATAGGGGTACAGGATCTCATCAGTTTATTTCTCTTATATTTATGTTGGATTTTTGACAGGTATATCGACGGTGACGATAGTTTGTATTCAGGAAGTATAACACTAGGCATAAACCTAGCAAAGTAGCTGACGGTTGGGAAGATTATCATTGCAATGAATTTCATGATTCATGCTTATAAATTTCTGACTCGAGTGATTTATAAGATAATGCAGCGACAGTCTGGTTAGGGGAAGATTCAGTTTTAGTCTGCAGAAGCGAAGGATTAAGGGAATCTGTGATATCAGTATGAAGGGACTCTAAAATTCTCAAAGCAGAGAAGGCTGATGGAAAGGGAGGCCGGTGGCCATTTACAAGCATGGGCATTAGTTACAAATATAATCAAGCTCAAAGCCTATATGAAGAGAAATGATCGTTGTGCTCAAAAAGAAACACTAAATCTCTCATAAGAAAAGCATCAAGAGATTTAGCGAAATTAGATACAGTCTTGATTATGAAAAAATAGTAATCAAGATGCATTTGAGAACGACCCCAAGTAGGAAACTAGCTGTGCGACCTTTACCAGCGACACTCATCTAAAGAGATCTGTGAAAAATCATATACCTGACAAAAAGTAGCTTAGCAAGTTTTGGTAAGAGCGCAACAAACGAAAGAAATAATTGCCAAAGTTCACGAGGCGCATCTCAAGTTGCTGCCATTAGTGAAGATCAAGTACAATAATAGCTAGAATGGTAATTACTTGGGGGTAAATATTGAGAATAAATCTCAAACTCTAAGTGACTAGAGACGATATAAAATACGGAACAGGGGGCTGCCGTGGCTAAACATTTAAAGCTATGCAACTGATATAATTTTAAAGCAATTTGATTGCTGGTTTTGACACAATACAAAATGTAGCAGTTGCTAGCAACTAGTTGTTCTCAGAACAAAATTGAACTAAAAGACAAATAATGAAAAATTGCATTTATTGAATAGACTTGATTTGATATCACAAGTAAACGTTCCCCATTCGACACAATGAAGATTGGCTAGAGCGTAGATTGTTGAATATTGGGCAATCCCAACTGCAAGAGTCGCCGTGAAATCTTGAAATATCATTTATTTGACAATGATTATATATAATGTTTGATAGTTGAGTTTCGGTAATCTTAGTTCGAAAATGTTGTTTTATTGTTTTAAACGTCATCGTTTTTCGATTTTGATGAAGTGTAATTATCATTCCTCGACGCATTTTGGTATTATTTAGTTCTTCGATTGTTATGCGAATCCGTATTTATGGAATGTGGAATATTTTAGAATATTTCTACATTTATTTCGAAATTGTTTCGTAAATGTTGTTAGGAGATATATTATGATATATTGTCATAATATTATCTATGCTTCACAACACAAAATGTACAAAATCAACCTCTAAACATCTCCAGAACAGTCCTAGTAGACTTTCCGAACAGTCAACATCGCCCAGTCATATATGAAATAGGATGCCGGATCCCGATTATACGATCCATCCCTCGGCCAAGATGGAACTTCCTGAAGACAAACTGGAAATTATTTTCTGAAGAGATGGATAAACTAATCAGATGGATTCCAGCTTCACCAGAGAATTATAATCTCAACTGCAAGGAAGTGTATACCAAGGGGATATATTCCAGGATGGACCAATGAGTGTGAACAACTATATGAACCTTATGTGGCGGATGGTAATCCTGATTTAGCTCATGAACTTCTGCAGAATTTGAATGAAGCAAGAAGGGACAAATGGATAAAAGCAACAATGGAGTTGGATTTTAAGAAATCAAGCCGACAGTCCTGGAGCTTACTGAAGAAGTTGGGAGGAAGCAGTCCGCCAATTCGTGTAGATCAGCCAGTATCGCCAGATCAAATAGCCAACAGAATTTTCTCACTATCTAAAGCCCCTCGAGACAAAACTCACACACGAACAGTGAAAAAGGAGTCTAGGAACATTCGACAAGTGACACCTGATGACACACAATTCTCTCACGATGGAGGAACTTGAAACAGCTCTCAAGGACCTAAGATCAGGCAAGGCACCTGGTTTTGATGGGATTCATCCTGAGTTCCCAATTAGATGTGGGAAAGAGACTAGAAAATGGCTGACCAAGTTTTTCTCATCCATCCTTAAATCAGGGTGCCTGCCAAAAGTCTTCAAAATCAACAAAGTTATAGCTGTTCTGAAACCAAACAAACCTTCGGATAAAGTAGAAAGTTACCGTCCAATAGCACTTCTCAGCTGCTGCTATAAACTCCTTGAGAGACTTCTACTGAACAGGATAGGCCCACAAATCTTGGAAACCATCCCGATGGAACAAGCAGGTTTCAGACCGAACAGGAGCTGCACAGACCAGGTTCTAAGCCTAACTACATACACTGAAGCCGGATTTCAGAAACAAGTTAAGACATCCGTAGCTTTTATCGATTTGACTGCTGCTTACGATACAGTTTGGAAAGAAGGACTCCTGTACAAATTGATCAGAGTCATCCCCTGTCGAACTACACAGAGATTACTTAGTAACATGCTCTCAGACAGACACTTCCAAGTAGTACAGGGTAATCGTATAAGTAAACAACGGAAACTCAATAATGGACTACCCCAGGGGTCAGTACTATCTCCCGTACTTTTGAACCTATATATTTCTGACGTACCTGAAACCAGTGCAAGGAAGTACCAAATCTTTCCAAAACCGAAGTCAGCAGTTTCCACTTAAACAACAGAACAGCCGACTATAAACTCGAAGTCCGAATGAACAACACTGTGCTTCCCTACCAGAGTCACCCAAAATATCTTGGAGTGACTCTGGATAGAATTCAATCCTTCAAGAAACACTTGGAAATTGCATCTCAAAAAGTAAGCACACGAAATAATCTCATCCAAAACCTTAGCAGCACTAGTTGGGGAGCATCAGCAGACACTCTTCGAACTTCTGCGCTCAGTTTAGTATATTCAACTGCTGAATACTGTGCGCCGATATGGATGAACAGCCCCCACGTAAAGAAGGTAGCCACTCAGCTCAACATAGCCATGAGAACCATCTCTGGTAGTATAAGAGCTACTCCACTCTACTGGCTCCCGACACTCAGCCACATAGCCCCTGCGGTGTTAAGAAGACAGGATGCACTGAGGAAGGAATATTCTAAAATAATGGACCACCCTGCACTTCCCATCCATGACGACATTCCCACTCTGGCAATAAACTTGCTCCGGTCTAGGAATCCACCCCTGCGAATGGCTCAACAACTTGCTGATATTAATTTTAATATTACAGCTAAATGGCGTGAAACATGGACTAGAAATGCCCCACCCGAAGTTCGTGACCTCATAGATCCTGTAAAAAAATCAACGGCTTTGAACAACCTCGACATTTATGGAAGACCATTAACCGCATCCGTACAGGACATGGAGTTTGTGCGTACAACCTGCACAAATGGGGAAAGCGGCCAGACCCCTGCTGTGATTGTGGTTCACCAAATCAGACCATCAGGCACATTGTTGAAGACTGCAAAATAAGAATATACCTAGGTGACCCTATCGACTTTTTCAGGGCTACACCATCGAGCCGGACTGGATCAATAGTCTGGACATAAGGTTATAGGTCGATATCTGTGCTTATATGTACTTATTATTATTATTATTATCAATATTATTTGTTATTATGATTGTGTCTTTTGTGTTTCATGTGTAATGCCATACGCTAAATAAATATCTATTTAAATCTTTGGATTCAATATACATTTCGATTTGGTTCGATGTTGAACGTAAATATTGTGTTAATCTTGATTGAAGCAAGGCATTGTTGATATCAAAGTCATTTTGAGGTGATTTATAGTTCGTTATGCAATGCAGAGGTCTTGAAAACGCTAAACCAGCGATAAGTAGGAAGGAATACAAGAATGTAATTGGAATGTATCATCACATATTTGTGATAGAAATTATATGAAGGATGTATTATTCCATAAGTTGTAACATTGAATGGAGAGCAAATGAAAAGTATTGTTATTAATATGATATTTATAAACAGACTATTATCTTAAAATAAATCCAGCGAGATAGTGGATATTTTAAATAATAATATTGTACAGTCATATTGGACTCGATGAGTTGAAATGAATCGCTAATAAAATGTATTGAAAATGAGATATTTAAGAAGCATTATGGAAGAGCCAAGAAGATAGTCTGCGAGCACGATGAAATGTATGTTATGCATAATCGATAGGAAGATTATTGTGGAATTAAGTAAGAGGAATGAAGAGGAAGTTTTATTGTGGTGAAGAGTAAGGAGGTTACGTAAACGTGCGTGATACTTAGAGGTATTTGAATTCCGTGCAATATTTAAGCTGGAGAGGAAAGAAATGTCAGTAGGAGGATTTATGCGTGTAGTATAACGCCATGTAAGACTTATTGTGAGGTAATGTAAGTAAGTATAGATATTTCAGCGAGGTTATAATGAATGATAACGAGATATTAATGGCAATTAACGACAGTGTCGTCGATCAAAGCGATGCAATACTGTATGTAAGCCTCGAAGATGAATGTGAATAGGAATATTTAAAACCAATATTTCAATATTATTGAAGAGCCAAGGAGATAGTCTGATATGATATCATCTTAATCGTATTTGATCAAGATTAAGACTTATATGGATCTATAATTAGTTTAATTGTATGTTGCTCAGTTCATTGGATTTGACCAGCAAAGGGAAGGTATGACTGAGTTTTTCAACTTCCACAGTTTTTATCATATCATTACCAAATTTAAACCACTTGCATAAACAGTTGCTGGCTTCTAATGTTCTAATTTGTAATTAAATAGCTTTGTTAGTTTTTGAGATATTGCACTTTTTTGTATTCAAAAAGTGGTCACATAAAAAAGCCCCTTGCGACAAAGTTTTTGTTCGACCAAGCTGATTTTAAAAAAAAGTTGTTAAGATGTATAGAAACAATAATTGCTTTGGGTTTTTGTGTTAGATGAATTCTGTTATTTCCAGAAAAGTTTAAATTTCATTTTATATATTTTTAAAATTTCAGCATTAAAAGTTTAAAGTTATCTATCAAAATTCATACTAAAACTCAGAGAGGTTCAAAACCAGAAACAAGTTTACATTAGTGTACCTTTTGCAACTACTTTACTAAGTTTCAACAACATCTGAAAAGAATTGCATCGCAAGGAGCATTTTGTACACAGAAAAACATTGGAAAAGAGCAATGCGAGAAAAAGGCAAGTTAATATTTACTCACTCAAAACTGCCCTGCCCCATATGTTTCCCCTTCACATCTCCTCGTTCTTTCTTCCTTAGATATCTTCTGCCATTTTACATGCCTCCTAGTCATTTTCTCCTGATCACAGCCCCTCTTTTGTGCCTGAGTAACACGTCTAACATCTTGTAGTTTGCATAGAGAACTTGAGGTTATAGGGATGGTCGAATTTCTGATGGAATGAAGGGTTTCCAGAGTTTTGTAGTGCCCCATATTGAATTCTGAGACAGCCCTAAGGATTCCAAGTTCCAGTTTTGTCTTGGAAACAAATATCTCCTTAGGGCATTTACTCCACACTACATTATGGAGGGACTAGTTAGCATTCTGAGTCTTCCCCGCTGTACAACGCTGCAATATCTGATCTGATGCTAGTCTCAGATACACAGGTGCTATCTTCTCAACAACAGAAGGATTCAGCTTGCAACTCATTCTACTGTGGCTATCATTTGGTTTTCCTTCTGCCTGTTGTCGGTTATAGAAGCACCAGGAGTTGATACCCTTAGGACAAGTCAAATGCTGAGTCTTGCGGTCAGTTGACATACAGTGTCTAAGAGTTGCAAAAACTGCCCTCTTCATTTTTCCTACATCTGGAATATTATTGACAATGGCATGCCTATAATAATGGGTCAATTTAGTTATAGTGCTGTCTTTCAAGTTGCCCTCTTTACGCCCACCCAGTGTCACACCCTTCGCCCTCCATTCCTTGACAGTGTTACGATGAGCAGTACCAAGTCGCTTAGAAATATGGTTTATGCATTCTTCTTTCTCAATCCTTTGATCTGGACCGTACACCTCAATCTCATTCAAGTGGGCGTAGGTCTTGGCATCCCCATCTGACAACACCGATGTGTATCGAAAACCATTGTCAATGGATTTCTTCCACAGGATCTCTCCAATGTCTTTTTCCATTGCATTGGAGGACCCATCATAATTTTCCTGGCATTCATCTGAGCTCTTATGACCCTCCCACCAAATATTATATTCTGCACTATTTTTTCCCAGGTCCCTTTCTGCAATAACACACTGATGGAAATACTTTGACAGAACATGGTAGTCTAACACAACTCCAGTCAGAATGTCAATTACGAATCCTGCACCATAATTCGATGTATGGCCACGTTTATGCCATGTTGCATCATATGAAACACCTATGTCAATGGTCTGTTCATCACTAGCCCCGTGAGCATTGTGTACTACTTGTGCAGCCATAGAAAGTACTTCTCTTCTCATTAATTTTCCCTCATCTATGAGAATTCTAAGGTGTTTTGCAAAAGGCCTTCGACCTAAAGTGTTCATACCCATACCTATAGAAAATGTCTCCAGCCCACGCTGGCCTTTACCTAAACTACTAAATGTCTCAACCATAGCATTGTTCACATGGAAACCAGGTCTTTGAGAATTATCATCTTTAATTCTTGGTGAAGTGTAGGTGTTAGCAGAAACATAACCACATGTTCTGCATTTAATTATAATTTTAGAGGAGAACCCATGGGTTTCCCTAAATTCAATAAAAATAGATTTGTTCTAACACTCACCACACAGTAGCTCCTTCACTAGTTCTTGCCAAACATCCTTATGCACCAAGGTATAGATCACAGACCCAACACTTTGTTCTGCACTGGCAGAAACAGAAAATAAATTTATTTTCCTCTCAGATGCAGACATATCTGCATCTAGTGAGCTACTAGAAACGTTATTCACTTCTTCATTAGGCCTAACTGAACTGACTTATTGTCCTGGTTTCTGACTCTTTCTTTTAGCTATAGCTAATTTGGCAGCCTTACTTTTCTTTGAGGGACGTTTTTTCACTGGTCTATAGCTACACCAAGGACTCTTTTGAATTTCCATGGTTTCTCACTAATAATAATAATCACTATTGCTATAGGCCTAACCTAAAAACTATAATCACTACTTATATATACACTACGCACTAAGGCCTCTACACTATAAATTACACAACTACAAAGGAAATAAGACGAAACACATCACTGAGTAATCACTAGTTTGGATATGTAATTCGCTGTACTGAAACCGCATGTTACTTTTGCATTACAATAACATAAACAAACAGGGAAGCCATGCTTGTACTACTACAGTCAACACAAATACGAAATTCAGAATGTAAATAATACAAATATATATATAATATTAACTATCATAGTATAGTTGTGTGAAAAAAATGGAATGCAATTTAGAAGAGAGAAATCGTTCTCTAAATTAGTTAAAATTGAACTATTAAATGACATAACGTAGTTATATGGACTACGTAGTAAACAAATGACTGTCAGCTTGCACAGGTGTGCCTCTACGACACATACGGCGCGGAATACTTGAATAATCGACAAAAAAAACATACAGAAAATTATCATTATGCTATTACAGGAAAAGTGGGCGTGGTAGTGGGCTATTAAATGCCATGCGCGCTCACATTAAATGGCCTCTACAAGCTTCAAAATAGCCGGAATTACTAAACTGAGATGATTTTCTGAAAGAGGAAGAATTGGGGTATTTTTATATAAATAAAACAAAAAAACGAGTTTTTGCTTGAAAATCTGAAAAATTCAGTCATACGAGAACAATGTAAACAGTAAGGTGATACATAATATGTTCGTAGAGGGAAGATGTATCGTTCTGACAACGATAAAATAAATAATGCTCTACATATTATATATTTAATAATAATAAGTGATGGATTTATAGATTTGTATTAATGCATATAATTCACAGGAACAGGAATTAAGTATTTACGTATAAATTAGGGAATGAAATGTAAATAGAAGCAATCGCTCTACAAAGTTCAATTAACGAGTCTGAGTACAGTATGATCAATAAGTAGTTGCTGGTTTCAAGAATATTGATATACGAGGTGTCTATAGAACAAATAATATTTTACTCCTTATGGAGGGCATAATAAAGTCCCTTTGCTGAAATTCACGGTATATATTTGCTTCTAGGTGAAGATATATTTGAAGTTAGAGGTTTTTTTTATGTGAGTATTTTTTAAGTGAGTGATTTTTATTAAATAATTTATGGACAAGTTTATATTTTTGTTGTCCTGTCTGAATAAATCTTAGCAGGCGCTTTTTATTTTGCCTGTTCCTTTTATATAAAGTATCGATCTCTTCATTTAATAATTAGCTACGGTGGTACTACTAGTTAGATACTGGCGTCCACTTACTTAACCGATAACCTAGATGTTAGGCCCCTTGAAACAACGACAATTATTATATTTAATTGACCGTTCTTCGAGATTCCGGGAATCTCTTCCCCCAATATTTGGTTGTAAGATTTGTATGTAACTAGGTAGTAGTACCATCGTATTTTTAATATCTATGCGCCAATTCATATCCGCAGTGAATGAAGTGTGTCGAGAAAAACTACAGGCTACGGAGAGTAGGAAAATCAAAACCTTGGATGACAGATAAAATTCTACAATTGATCGATTGCAGAAGACCTTTCAAGAATAATAACCCGATGAAGTACACATAATTGCTGAAATTAATACGGAAGGAAATCCATACTGCCAAAGAACAACACCTTTCAAAGGAGTGTAGCGAAATAGAAGAACTGTGTGCCAAGCATGACTCGTTCAACATGTATAAAAAGGTTAAGCAAGCAGCTGGGATTTATAAGAGCAGAGGGATTGGGATTCTCAAAAATAGATATGGCATCATTCTCGCTAGTACTGAAGAGAAGTTGACAGAATGGAAGGAATACATTGAAACTCTATTCGAAGACAACAGAAGTGTTGATCATGGTATTCGAACGGGCGATGGCATAGACATTACAAGAGCTGAAATTGAACATGCCATAACAATATCGAAGAGTGGAAAGGCTCCAGGTCCAGATGAATTGCACCTTGAAATACTAAAACTTCTCAAGGATGAACGAGCTCTTTCCTTGCTGGTGGGTTTGTTCAATAACATCTATCGAAGTGGATACCTACCACATGATGGGCTCAAATCAACTTTTATACCGATTCCCAAAAAGACCAATTCAACGTGCTGCAACTACTATAGAATGATCAGTTTAATGAGTCATGCCCTGAAGTTATTCCTTAAAATCCTGCATTTAAGGTTATATCATAAATGTGAGGAAAGCATTGGTGGCACACAGTTTGGATTCAGGAGTGGTTTCGGAACTCGCGAGGCATTGCTCAGTCTTCAGGTGTTGATTCAACGATGCCGTGATGTTCGCGTCGATGTTTACATGTGTTTCATCGATTATGAGAAAGCCTTTGACACTGTTCAAAACGATAAAATGATGAACATTTTATGTGACCTGGGACTAGATGGACGTGACATCCGATTAATTGGAAATCTGTACTGGAATCAACGTGCTGTTGTACGTGTTGACGGTCAGCTGTCTGAATAAGTAACGATTATGAAGGGAGTTCGCCAAGGTTGCATTCTTTCTCCACTCCTCTTCAACATCTATTCTGAAAGGATTTTCCAAGATGCTCTTGATGGAAAGTCTCAAGGAGTAGTAGTAAATTGATCTATCATTAATAATATCCGATATGCTGATGACTCTGTCATCCTTGCAATAAGTATGGATGATCTACAAACACTACTGGATTCTATTTCTGAAGAGAGTAACGCCATGGGATTACATTTAAATGTACAAAGAACTAAGTGGCAGGTTGTTAGTAGAAACAAAGATGAAATTCAGGGCGTTCTTACACTTGGTAATGAAAGAATTGGAAGGGTTTCATCATATAAATATTTAGGATGTCAAATCAATGATAACTGGGACTTAAATCAAGAAATTTGCTGTAGAATTGAGCAGGCCAGAAGTTCTTTCATGAAAATGAGAAAAAATTTGATCAGCCACGATTTAAGTCTGTCATTACGCACCCGACTGCTTCGATGCTACGTTTTTAGTGCCCTGCTCTATGGAGTTGAATCATGGACACTTACCGAGGTTTTAAATAAGAAACTGACAGTATTTGAAATGTGGACGTATCGCAGGATTTTAAGGATATCATGGACCGCTAAAGTCACAAATGTGGAAGTACTGCGGCGTATGAACAAAGACTTGGAAATTCTCAGTATCATCAAAAGGAGAAAATTAGAATACTTTGGTCATTTTATGCGCAACAACAAATACCACCTCATGCAATTAATTATCCAAGGGAGGATTGATGGCATTAGGGGTCCAGGACGCAGACGAATATCCTGGCTAAAGAACTTAAGTCACTGGTTTGGACTTAATACAGTGTCACTGTTTAGAAGAGCAATGGACAAACTACAGATCATGCTACTGATCGCCAATGTTCTTGGAGGACGAGGCACATGAAGAAGAAGAAGATGCGCCGAGAGATCCTTAACTTGCCATCTAGCAGGGAAATATTGATTTTTCTAGCTGGGGATCAGCGTCCCTTGCGATCCCTTCCTTCTTTCGAATAATAGGTGGTGGTTACGTGAATTTCGGGTACAGTACCAACTACGTAAAGCGTGTATTGAAGGAATATACCAACACTGATAGTCAGATGAGGCACTAAAGGAATTTGGTGACTCCTGATACTTAGGAGGAAGTACGCACCAAGCGAAGGAGATGCATAAAAGATGGGTGACATATGCTAACAACGTATATAGATGCTGCTAGTGGGAATTCATTTTTGAAGCCATGGTCTGAAGCGTGGTGCTATATGTATGTGAAACTTGGTTAATTCCTTCTGCAGGAAAGGGAAAAAGAAGCATTTGAATGTGGTGTTGTTGGAGAATGTTGGAGAATGGACGGCTAGAGAGAATAACAAAGAAAGGGTAATGAGATGAATGGGGGCTAGATGATTCTGGTGAGGGGTAATGAAAGGAAGAGTTAGGTAGGGCTCATATTATGCACCAGGAAAGCAAATTATTAGTAGTTCTGGAAGCAAGAGTAAAGGACATGAACTACTGTATATGCGTTAAGCAAGGTTAGAATATGTAAAACAGATTGCTCCGTTTGTAGGGTACAGGGGCTACGTAAAGACGAATGTTGTTTCTCTTAACAATGGGAGAAATGGAGTGCAGCAAAGAAACCCAAACATCAACGACAACAAAAACAATCACAAACGCAACGACAACAGTAATATATTCTTTTCACTCAGCATTTGAGTCGTTTTGCGATAGCTCAGGTCAGCAGGGATGCGAATGGTGCAAACTAAACACCTTGTCTTCAATTGCATCCGGCATGTTGAAATCTAACACCTTAGGATCGGAAGAATGTGTTGGCTAAGAAACAATCCCACCATGCTCATGGTTCTATGACCCAAAAAAATCCAACAAGACACACAGAAATTTCCGTTATATATAAATTCAATTGCAAAACATTCAGACTGTATGAAAAGCATATTATTGAGCAATGAATGTGGAATCACATCCCTGCAATTCTTAAAGACTTATTTCCTGGTAGTGATGTTAATGAAAGTTGCTCCAATTATAATTTCACTACTTTGATCTCTATACCTTGACTATTGTTTCACTTCCTATATTAATGCACCATACTTCACACTGTTTGTACCAACTATTACAGGCTGTTATGTCCGAATACGTTGAATCCGGCTGAAATGAAGATATATGATGTTGGTAATACTGGAAGACACAATACTAACACTGCCTCTGGGGAAAAAAGTTCTATCAAGCAATATTTGGTAACACATATTTTAAGCCATAGTACATTTAATCAACACTTGATAATCCATAAAGGCAAAAACGCATAATCATATAGCGTCTGCGAAGCCAAATTTACTCAAAGAGGTGCTTTGAATAAACATATAATACTCCATAGTAGCGAGAATGCCTTTCCATGTGCCGTGTGCAAAGTCAAATTTATTCAGAAAAGATATTTGTATACACAAATGCTAATCCATAGTGGCGAGATGCAAAATTCATGTGCCGTGTGCCCAGCCAAATTTACTCGGAATGAATCATTGAAACATCACATGCTAATCCATAGTGGCGAGAAGCCACATGTATGTATCGTGTGCCCATCCAAATTTACTCAGAAAAGATATTTGTACCAACACATGCTAATCCATAGTACCGAGAAAGCACATTTATGTAGCGTGTGCCCGGCCAAATTTACTCTTAAAGGAACATTGAATCGACACATGATAATACATAGTGGCGAGAAGCAATATTCAAGCACCGTGTGCCCAGCCAAATTTGCTCACGGATCGCGCTTGTATAAACACATGCTAACCGATAGTGGCGAGAGCAGTGTGCCCAGCTAAATTTACCCAGAAAGTAAATTTGAAGCGCCACATGCTATTCCATAATGAAGAGAAAGGATATTCAAATAGCGTGTGCAAAGCCATATTTTCCCGGAAAGATTATTTGAACGGACACATGGTAATCCATAAAGGCGAGGAAGGACAATCATTTAGCGTCTGAAAAGCCAAATTTACTCGCAGAGAAACCTTGTATCCACGCATGCTGATCCATAGTGGCGAAAAGACATATTCATGTGACGTGTTCAAAGCCCAATTTACTCAGAGAACCTTGAATCCACGCAGGCTTATCCATAGTGGCGAGAAGGCTATTCTGTGCGATCTATGAAAACAAATTTACTCAGAGAAGAATTTTGAATCAACATATGGTATTCCATAGTGGTGAGAAGCTATATGCACGTGCCGTGTGCGCAGCCAAAGTTACTTAAATATCAGGTTTGAATAATCACGTGTTAATTCATAATGGCGAGAAGCTATATTCATGTAGTGTATGCGAAGCCAATTTTATCCAAAAAGTAAATTTGAAGCGCCACATGTTAATCCATAGTGAGGAAAAAGCAAATTCATGTCCCTTGTGCGAAACCTACTTTGCTCTAAGGGAATATTTGATTCGACACATCCGACTAGATATTGGAGAGAAGCCATATTCCTGTAACGTGTGCGATGACAAGTTTACCCAAGGACATTAATTGAAGATACATTTCAATCCACAGCCGCGAGAAGCTTGAATAGAGTACCTCCTGCGAAGCAAAAGTTACTCTCAAACAAGATTTATGAACAAACATCCTAAACCATAAATGACTAAAAACTTTCCCATGTATTAAATGCGAATAAGACAAAGCTGTTAGGGGACCTTTAAAGACACAATTTCTAACAATACGCATTTTCATGTAGCAAATGATATTGGAATTGAAACATTTTTAATCATGATGGTAGTGTTGTTGTTTCCTACCGACCAAATTCCTCTGTAAATTAGCCGAATCCAGAAACATCTCTTTACATTTGTTCCTCTATCTACCCGTCTTGAATTCATCATGCTCTTATAACACCACACTTCTAAAGCTTCCTTTCTCTTATTTTCTGCTGCCCCAACAGTCCAAGTTTCGATTCCTTCGAGTGCCACTACCCAGAAGAACTGTTTATTTACTGCAATCTATATTTAACTCGCTGAAGTACCCGTGCTTCGCTACGCGTAATAAGTAAATTAAAATGTGAAGGTGACAGTTAAAACAGGGGATAGGCGAGGTGCTGTGCAGAGGGAGATTAAGGATGGAACATTTTGTCCAACTACACCGCTCGGCGTTGACCATGTTTTATAGCACAAATTTAGGTTTTACTCGCTAACCGTTGGAGTTACCTTTCGAATAGAAGATGTAATTTTAAACCTCGTATATACCATCAAAAGTTTGCTATTTCTTAGCGTTCTCTTTTTATTTGAAATGGAAATATGAAAGTTTGAAACCAAAGGGTGTAGTGACGTCACTAAAATGGTCGCCATCTTTAAATAGTGCAAAGTATTCAAATCAAAAGTAACCTATTAGTTAACCAGGTAAATCAGCTACTTCCATGTAAATCGGACCAGTGGTACTTGCATGATTGAGTAATACACAGACACACACCATCTCATTTTTAGCCTCGCTTCGCTCGCGTCATAGTCGTGTCATATTGTTATTCAATGAAATGCAGGTTTAACCCTGTTAACACCCCTTTATAACCGGAATATCCAAATATCCCTCCATAGTAGACGTTTTCGACACACAACAAACATATCCCCAAAATAACATTCTTCTAACTTTAATAGTTTTGGTTGGTTGATGAGAGTGAACATCCAAAAATGCTTCCTTAGTGGACGTTTTACTTCCAGATTTTCACCCCTGCCCATAGGCCCCTTAAATTGCAGTCATGATAAAACGGTCGAACACCTATTTATTTTATTTATTTATTTGTTTATTTTTGAGCTGATTGATTTCCTCCGAGTTTCAAACTACTCGCCTATGTCGTTTAAGAGATACACGCTCCGTTAGGAATCTTTCAACCCCCACTTTTCATCCCTTTCACCTCATAATATACACTACATTGAAAAACCATTTGACATGTGTCAGCTTATTTTTACTGATTAGTATATATGCCAAGTATCACATCCCCAAATGAAACCACTCGTGAAATATTGTTATTCAATGAAATGCACGTTTACCCCCTTAACACCTCTTTAGAACCTGAATATCCAAAACTCTTTCCTTAGTGGTCGTTTTCGACATACAACGAACATATCCCCAAAATTTCATGTTTCTAACTTCAATGATTTTGGCTGGGCGTTGATAAGTGAGTGAGTCAGTCAGGGCATTTTCTTTCATTTCTTTTTGATAATTTCACCCCTCCCCATGAACCCCTTAAATTGGATTTATGAAACAAATGGTCCAACACCTATTTACTTATTTAAAGCTTTTTTCCACCTGAGTTTGATGAGTGAGTGAGTCAATCAACTAGGACACTTTCTTTCCTGTACCTTCCCCCAGAATTTCACCCCTCTCCAAGGGCCCCTTAAATTGGATTGATGGAAAAACGGCCGAACACCTATTTACTTGTATTTTAAGCTGTTTTTCCCGCCGACTTTCAAACTTCTCACCTATGTCACTTAAGAGATACACGCTCCGTTAAGAATCCCTCTACCCCCAATTTTCACCCCTTTCACTTCATAATATACACCACATCGATAAACCCTTATATATATGTCTGATTACTTTTAATGATTAGTTTATATACCGAATATCATATCCCCAAAGAAACAACTCATGAAATATCGTTATTCAATGAAATGCACGTTTACCCCCTTAACACCTCTTTAAAACCCGAATAAAAAAATCATTCCTTAGTTGACGATTTCGACATACAGCGAACATATTCCCAAAATTTCATGTTTCCAACTTTAATAGTTTTCGCTGGGCGTGATGAGTGATTGAGTCAGACAGGACATTTTCTTTCAATTATTTTTGCCAGAATTTCATCCCTCCCCATGGGCCCCTTAAATTGGATTGATGAAAAAACGCTTAAACACCTATTAACTTATTTCTTAAGCTGTCTTTTTCCCCTGGCTTTGATGAGTGAGTGAGTTAGTCAGTCAGTTAGTACACTTTCTCTCCTTTTTCTCCCCAGAATTTCACCCCACTCCAATGGCCCCTAAAATTAATTTATGAAAAAACGATCGAACACCGATTTACTTACTTTTTAAGCTGATTTTTTTCGCTGAGTTTCAAATTTCTCGCCTATGTCGTTTAAGAGATACACGCTCCGTTAGGAATACTTCAACCCCCACTTTTCACCCCTTTCACCTTATAATATACACCACATCGAAAAACCCTCAGACACGTGTCTTCTTACTTTTTAATGATGAGTTTATATGCCGTGTATCACATCCCGCAGTGAAACCAATCGGGAGATATTGTTATTCAATGAAATGCAGGTTTAACCCCCCTAAAACCCCTTTAGAACCTGAATATCCGAAAATCCTCCCTTAGTAGACGATTTTGACATACAATGAACATATCCCCAAACTGGCATGTTTCTAACTTCAATAATTTTGGCTGGGCGATGATGAGTGAGTGAGTGAGTGAGTCAGGACTTTTTCTTTCAAATTTCTTTTTCAGAATTACAACCCTCCGCATGATCCCCTGAAATTTGATTTATGAAAAAAAACAGTCGAACAGCTATATACTTACTTTAAAGCAGTTTTTTCCCCTGAGTTTGATGAGTGAGTCAGGCAGTCAATCAGTTAGGAAACTTTCTTTCCTGTTTGTTCCCCAGAATTTCACCCCTCCACATGGGCCCCTTAAATTGGAGTTATGAAAAAAAAAACGGTCAAAGACATATTTACTTCTTTTTTATGTTGATTTTTTTTCGCTGAGTTTCAAACTCCTCGCCTATGTCGTTTAAGATATACACGCTCCGTTAAGAATCTTTCGATCCCCACTTTTCACCCCTTTCACCTCATAATATACACCACATCAAAAGACCCTCAGACACGTGTCCTCTTATTTTTAATGATGAGTTTATATGCCGAGTATCACATCCCCCAATGAAACCAATCGGGAGATATTGCTATTCAATGAAATGCAGGCCTACCCCCTTAACACCCCTTAAGAACTTGCATATCCACAAATCCTCTCTTCGTGTGCATTTAAGGCCCTTGAGGAAGCTGCATGCCAAAATTCATTCCAATCCGTTCGGTGGTTTCTGAGATTTCGCGATGAATGTATGAGTGAGTGAGTGGTATTTGACAAATATATCGTAGATAGTGTCAAGTCTTTGTTATGCTAAACTCGGTTGAAAGTGCTGTGCGAGCAGTTGAGTAAATAACGGGTTTTCAAGTGAAGATCCTCATTTTTTATACCGGGAGTGTAGAGCGCAACTCGTACCTTCGAGAACATATTTCTCAATCTCTTTTCCTGTATACATATGCTCTATATAAACATTCCGTCCCTTAACCTATTATTCTCTATCTGTTTTACATCTGATTGTGAGTCTTTTGATAAGCTCTAACTACGTTTCCTAGCTTCAGACAAATTTCAGACGTCTAAATTCTGCTCTCCCTATTTCATCTCTTGCATTCTTGATTTTCCGCCTTTCATACATTATTCAAATAAACAGACTGATTCCCCAGCCCCTTATATTGTTCGGAACACAGCAACCCCATTATCGCGTATACCATAGCCATCCTAGAAACATTAGTACCTGCCCCTTTTCGGCCTTTGTAGAACTTTACCGTTGAACATAGTAGAAATCATTAGCAGCAGTGTTATTCCAATAACATCAAACATAATGCATGATTAAAATGATCACAGCTACGAATAACACCACCTCGTGTTCGGACAAGAAGTGTCTACGAATGGATTCTATACGTGCCAGCGATACACCGTGCCTCTCGGTAGATAAGGTGGATAAATCAAGCATTTTTGAAGTAACGTCAAGCATGTTGTTAGGAAGCATGTCCAAATCCCGAGCTAGTACATATTATTTTGCTTAATGTCGTTTATAGTGGAGATATTATGTGCGCATATCTATCTGTTTCAACGAGTGATTTCCTATCCGGTCCTGAAAAGGACCATTTTTATCCAATGATACGTAGCCAGGTTGGATGTCGATATACTGATCTGTAGAACGAATACGAGGTAGGCCTATCCTGTTTATTCAGGGCAGCAAGTGTTCAAAATGTTGAACACCTCGGTTTAGAGGAAAACTCAGACTCACTCAGGCCACCGCACGTGTCAAGTCAAAGTTCTCTGTAACATCGGGTTGTAAACCATTCCTCATTCCTACGCTGTGTCATGTCATAGCCTTCTGTAACGCCGGGATGTAAACCAGTCTTCATTCCTACGTTTGACAAAAATAAAAAGTATTAATTGATCTACTTATGAGAAACACCGGAGTGTCTTGAGTTCATTAGACTGTTAACATGACTTTTCTCATAGAAGAAGTGCTATGAGAAACTTTCGATATTAGAAAAGAAAACTACTGACTGAATGAGCGTGATGAATTAATGTACACAAACAAAATAAAGTGTTATTTTGGCTTTCTAGGTTTGTGCCGTGTCTTGTGTGGGGTTTATACCTTGTCTTGTGTGGGGTTTATGCAGTGTCTTGTGTGGGGTTTATGCCGCGCCTTGTGTGGGGCTTATGCCGTGTCGTGTGTGGGGTTTATGCCGCGCCTTGTGTGGGGCTTATGCCGTGTCTTGTGTGGGGTTTATGCCGCGTCTTGTGTGGGGTTTATGCCGTGTCATGTGTGGGGTTTATGCCGCGCCTTGTGTGGGGTTTATGCCGTGTCTTGTGTGGAGTTTATGCCGTGCCTTCTGTGGGGCTTATGCCGTGTCTTGTATGGGGTTTATGCCGTGCCTTGTGTGGGGTTTATGCTTTGTCTTGTGTGGGGTTTATGCCGTGCCTTGTGTGGGGTTTATGCCGTGTCTTGTGTGAGGTTTATGCCGTGTCTTGTATGGGGTTTATACCGTGTCTTGTGTGGGGTTTATGCCGTGTCTTGTGTGGGGTTTATGCCGTGCCTTGTGTGGGGTTTATGCCGTGTCTTGTATGGGGTTTATGCCGTGTCATGTGTGGGGTTTATGCCGTGTCTTGTGTGGGGTTTATGCCGTGTCTTGTGTGGGGTTTATGCCGTGCCTTGTGTGGGGTTTATGCCGTGTCTTGTGTGGGGTTTATGCCGTGTCTTGTGTGGGGTTTATGGCGTGTCTTGTGTGGGGTTTATGCCGTGACTTGTATGGGGTTTATGCCGTGTCTTGTGTGGGGCTTATGCCATGTCTTGTGTGGGGTTTATGCCATGTCTTGTGTGGAGTTAAAGCCGTGTCTTGTGTGGGGTTTATGCCGTGTCTTGTGTGGGCTTTATGCCATGTCTTGTGTGGGGTTTATGCCGTGTCTTGTGTGGGGTTTATGCCGTGTCTTATGTGGGGTTTATGCCGTGGCTTGTGTGGGGTTTATGCCGTGTCTTGTGTGGGGTTTATGCCGTGTCTTGTGTGGGGTTTATGCCGTGCCTTGTGTGGGGTTTATGCCGTGTCTTGTGTGGGTTTTATGCCGTGTCTTGTGTGGGGCTTATGCCGTGTCTTGTGTGGGGTTTATGCCGTGCCTTGTGTGGGGTTTATGCCGTGTCTTGTGTGGGGTTTATGTCGTGTCTTGTGTGGGGTTTATGCCATGTCTTGCGGAGGGTTCATGCCGTGTCTTGTGTGGGGTTTATGCCGTGCCTAGTGTGGGGTTTATGCCGTGTCTTGTGTGGGGTTTATGCCGTGTCTTGTGTGGGTTTTATGCCGCGCCTTGTGTGGGGTTTATGCCGCGTCTCGTGTGGGGTTTATGCCGTGTCTTGTGTGGGGTTTATGCCGTGTCTTGTGTGGGTTTTATGCCGCGCCTTGTGTGGGGCTTATGCCGTGCCTTGTGTGGGGTTTATGCCGCGTCATGTGTGGGGTAATGCCGTGTTTTGTGTGGGGTTTGTGCCGTATCTTGTGTGGGGTTTATGCCGCGTCTTGTGGGGGGTTTATGCCGTGCCTTGTGTGGGGTTTATGCCGTGTCTTGAGTGGGGTTTATGCCGTGTCTTGTGTGGGGTTTATGCCGTGCCTTGTGTGGGGTTTATGCCGCGCCTTGTGTGGGGCTTATGCCGTGTCTTGTGTGGCGTTTATGCCGCGTCTTGTGTGGGGTTTATGCCGTGTCATGTGTGGGGTTTATGCCGCGCCTTGTGTGGGGTTTATGCCGTGTCTTGTGTGGAGTTTATGCCGTGCCTTCTGTGGGGCTTATGCCGTGTCTTGTATGGGGTTTATGCCGTGCCTTGTGTGGGGTTTATGCTTTGTCTTGTGTGGGGTTTATGCCGTGCCTTGTGTGGGGTTTATGCCGTGTCTTGTGTGAGGTTTATGCCGTGTCTTGTATGGGGTTTATACCGTGTCTTGTGTGGGGTTTATGCCGTGTCTTGTGTGGGGTTTATGCCGTGCCTTGTGTGGGGTTTATGCCGTGTCTTGTATGGGGTTTATGCCGTGTCATGTGTGGGGTTTATGCCGTGTCTTGTGTGGGGTTTATGCCGTGTCTTGTGTGGGGTTTATGCCGTGTCTTGTGTGGGGTTTATGCCGTGTCTTGTGTGGGGTTTATGCCGTGTCTTGTGTGGGGTTTATGCCGTGTCTTGTGTGGGGTTTATGCCGTGACTTGTATGGGGTTTATGCCGTGTCTTGTGTGGGGCTTATGCCATGTCTTGTGTGGGGTTTATGCCATGTCTTGTGTGGAGTTAAAGCCGTGTCTTCTGTGGGGTTTATGCCGTGTCTTGTGTGGGCTTTATGCCATGTCTTGTGTGGGGTTTATGCCGTGTCTTGTGTGGGGTTTATGCCGTGTCTTATGTGGGGTTTATGCCGTGGCTTGTGTGGGGTTTATGCCGTGTCTTGTGTGGGGTTTATGCCGTATCTTGTGTGGGGTTTATGCCGTGCCTTGAGTGGGGTTTATGCCGTGTCTTGTGTGGGTTTTATGCCGTGTCTTGTGTGGGGCTTATGCCGTGTCTTGTGTGGGGTTTATGCCGTGCCTTGTGTGGGGTTTATGCCGTGTCTTGTGTGGGGTTTATGTCGTGTCTTGTGTGGGGTTTATGCCATGTCTTGCGGAGGGTTCATGCCGTGTCTTGTGTGGGGTTTATGCCGTGCCTAGTGTGGGGTTTATGCCGTGTCTTGTGTGGGGTTTATGCCGTGTCTTGTGTGGGTTTTATGCCGCGCCTTGTGTGGGGTTTATGCCGCGTCTCGTGTGGGGTTTATGCCGTGTCTTGTGTGGGGTTTATGCCGTGTCTTGTGTGGGTTTTATGCCGCGCCTTGTGTGGGGCTTATGCCGTGCCTTGTGTGGGGTTTATGCCGCGTCATGTGTGGGGTAATGCCGTGTTTTGTGTGGGGTTTGTGCCGTACCTTGTGTGGGGTTTATGCCGCGTCTTGTGGGGGGTTTATGCCGTGCCTTGTGTGGGGTTTATGCCGTGTCTTGAGTGGGGTTTATGCCGTGTCTTGTGTGGGGTTTATGCCGTGCCTTGTGTGGGGTTTATGCCGCGCCTTGTGTGGCATTTATGCCGCGTCTGGTGTGGGGTTTATGCCGCGTCTTGTGTGGGGTTTATGCCGTGCCTTATGTGGGGTTTATGCCGTGTCTTGTGTGGGGTTTATGCCGTGTCTTGTGTGGGTTTTATGCCGCGCCTTGTGTGGGGCTTATGCCGTGCCTTGTGTGGGGTTTATGCCGCGTCATGTGTGGGGTAATGCCGTGTTTTGTGTGGGGTTTGTGCCGTATCTTGTGTGGGGTTTATGCCGCGTCTTGTGGGGGGTTTATGCCGTGCCTTGTGTGGGGTTTATGCCGTGTCTTGAGTGGGGTTTATGCCGTGTCTTGTGTGGGGTTTATGCCGTGCCTTGTGTGGGGTTTATGCCGCGCCTTGTGTGGGGCTTATGCCGTGTCTTGTGTGGGGTTTATGCCGCGTCTTGTGTGGGGTTTATGCCGTGTCATGTGTGGGGTTTATGCCGCGCCTTGTGTGGGGTTTATGCCGTGTCTTGTGTGGAGTTTATGCCGTGCCTTCTGTGGGGCTTATGCCGTGTCTTGTATGGGGTTTATGCCGTGCCTTGTGTGGGGTTTATGCTTTGTCTTGTGTGGGGTTTATGCCGTGCCTTGTGTGGGGTTTATGCCGTGTCTTGTGTGAGGTTTATGCCGTGTCTTGTATGGGGTTTATACCGTGTCTTGTGTGGGGTTTATGCCGTGTCTTGTGTGGGGTTTATGCCGTGCCTTGTGTGGGGTTTATGCCGTGTCTTGTATGGGGTTTATGCCGTGTCATGTGTGGGGTTTATGCCGTGTCTTGTGTGGGGTTTATGCCGTGTCTTGTGTGGGGTTTATGCCGTGTCTTGTGTGGGGTTTATGCCGTGTCTTGTGTGGGGTTTATGCCGTGTCTTGTGTGGGGTTTATGCCGTGTCTTGTGTGGGGTTTATGCCGTGACTTGTATGGGGTTTATGCCGTGTCTTGTGTGGGGCTTATGCCATGTCTTGTGTGGGGTTTATGCCATGTCTTGTGTGGAGTTAAAGCCGTGTCTTGTGTGGGGTTTATGCCGTGTCTTGTGTGGGCTTTATGCCATGTCTTGTGTGGGGTTTATGCCGTGTCTTGTGTGGGGTTTATGCCGTGTCTTATGTGGGGTTTATGCCGTGGCTTGTGTGGGGTTTATGCCGTGTCTTGTGTGGGGTTTATGCCGTGTCTTGTGTGGGGTTTATGCCGTGCCTTGTGTGGGGTTTATGCCGTGTCTTGTGTGGGTTTTATGCCGTGTCTTGTGTGGGGCTTATGCCGTGTCTTGTGTGGGGTTTATGCCGTGCCTTGTGTGGGGTTTATGCCGTGTCTTGTGTGGGGTTTATGTCGTGTCTTGTGTGGGGTTTATGCCATGTCTTGCGGAGGGTTCATGCCGTGTCTTGTGTGGGGTTTATGCCGTGCCTAGTGTGGGGTTTATGCCGTGTCTTGTGTGGGGTTTATGCCGTGTCTTGTGTGGGTTTTATGCCGCGCCTTGTGTGGGGTTTATGCCGCGTCTCGTGTGGGGTTTATGCCGTGTCTTGTGTGGGGTTTATGCCGTGTCTTGTGTGGGTTTTATGCCGCGCCTTGTGTGGGGCTTATGCCGTGCCTTGTGTGGGGTTTATGCCGCGTCATGTGTGGGGTAATGCCGTGTTTTGTGTGGGGTTTGTGCCGTATCTTGTGTGGGGTTTATGCCGCGTCTTGTGGGGGGTTTATGCCGTGCCTTGTGTGGGGTTTATGCCGTGTCTTGAGTGGGGTTTATGCCGTGTCTTGTGAGGGGTTTATGCCGTGCCTTGTGTGGGGTTTATGCCGCACCTTGTGTGGGATTTATGCCGCGTCTCGTGTGGGGTTTATGCCGCGTCTTGTGTGGGGTTTATGCCGTGCCTTATGTGGGGTTTATGCCGTGCCTTGTGTGGGGTTATTGCGTGTCTTGTGTGGGGTTTATGCCGTGTTTTGTGTGGGGTTTATGCCGTGTCTTGTGTGGGGTTTATGCCGTGTCTTGTGTGCGGTTTATGCCGTGTCTTGTGTGGGGTTCATGCCGTGCCTTATGTGGGGTTTATGCCGTGTCTTGTGTGGGGTTTATGTCGTGTCTTGTGTGGGGTTTATGCCGTGTCTTATGTGGGGTTTATGCCGTGTTTTGTGTGGGGTTTATGCCGCGTCTTGTGTGGGGTTTATGCCGTGTCTTGTGTGGGGTTTATGCAGTGTCTTGTGTAGGGTTTATGCCGTGCCTTATGTGGGGTTTATGCCGTGTCTTGTGTGGGGTTTATGTCGTGTCTTGTGTGGGGTTTATGCCGTGTCTTGTGTGGGGTTTATGCCGTGTCTTGTGTGGGGTTTATGCCGCGTCTTATATGGGGTTTATGGCGTGTCTTGTGTGGGGTTTATGTCGTGTCTTGTGTGGGGTTTATGCCGTGTCTTGTGTGGGGTTTATGCCGTGACTTGTGTGGGGTTTATTCCGCGTCTTATGTGGGGTTTATGCCGTGTCTTGTGTGGGGTTTATGCCGTGTTTTGTGTGGGGTTTATGCCGTTTCTTGTGTGGGTTTTATGCCGTGTCTTGTGTGCGGTTTATGCCGCGTCTTGTGTGGGGTTCATGCCGTGCCTTTATGGGGTTTATGCCGTGTCTTGTGTGGGGTTTATGTCGTGTCTTGTGTGGGGTTTATTCCGTGTCTTATGTGGGGTTTATGCCGTGTCTTGTGTGGGGTTTATGCCGCGTCTTGTGTGGGGTTTATGCCGTGTCTTGTGTGGGGTTTATGCCGTGTCTTGTGTAGGGTTTATACCGTGCCTTGTGTGGGGTTTATGCCGTGTCTTGTGTGGGGTTTATGTCGTGTCTTGTGTGGGGTTTATGCCGTGTCTTGTGTGGGGTTTATGCCGTGTCTTGTGTGGGGTTTATGCCGCGTCTTATGTGGGGTTTATGCCGTGTCTTGTGTGGGGTTTATGTCGTGTCTTGTGTGGGGTTTATGCCGTGTCTTGTGTGGGGTTTATGCCGTGACTTGTGTGGGGTTTATTCCGCGTCTTGTGTGGGGTTTATGCCGTGTCTTGTGTGGGGTTTATGCCGCGTCTTGTGTGGGGTTTATGCCGCGTCTTGTGTGGGGTTTATGCCGTGTCTTGTGTGCGGTTTATGCCGTGTCTTGTGTGGGGTTTATGCCGTGTCTTGTGTGGGGTTTATACCGTGTCTTGTGTGGGGTTGCGCCCAGGAGCACCAAGCTGGCTCATCAGCGGGTGAAGGGCTGTTTAAGCTCAATGCTCTCGCAGATTGAGGCGCACTAGCGCTTCATAAGCAGGCAGGTAGTGCACAGTTCGCTACTACTGTGGGGGTCCGGGCGCGGAATATCAAGAGCCCGCTCATGAGCCAGATTGGAGTTCTTGGCCGAAAACCCACACAAGACACGGCGTAAACCAAGAAAATTCCTGAGATTTAAAATAAAGTGTGTTGGCATGCTTGTGGTATTGAGTTCCAAATCTTTATCATCTACACGAGACTGGGGGTATTTAATTCCAATTTCACACGGCATTAGCCCATAAACCATGAATTATTTGAATAGTAACTCTATAATTATTTACACTTATTTATAACGTTGTGGAAAAAGAAATCCACAATCCATTGGTGCTACAATTCAGTAGTCCATCCCTGCTAATTTCATCTACTATATATTTGTCAAATACCACTCACTCACTCAGTCATTCATCACGAAATCTCAGAAACCACCAAACGGATTGGAATGAAATTTTGTATGCTGCTTCCTCAAGGGCCGCAAACGGCCACTAATAAAGGATTTTTGGATATTCAGGTTCTAAAGGGGTGTTAGGGGGGTAGACCTGCATTTCATTGAATAGCAATATCTTCCGGTTGGTTTCATTTGGGGATGTGATACTCGACATATAAACTCATCATTAAAAATAAGAAGACACGTGTCTGATAGTTTTTCGATGTGGTGTACATTATGAGGTGAAAGGGGTGAAAAGTGGGGGTTGAAGGATTCCTAACTGAGCGTGTATCTCTTAAACGACATAGGCGAGGAGTTTGAAACTCAGCGGAAAAAAATCAGCATAAAAATAAGTAAATAGGTGTTTGACCGTTTTTTCATAAATCCAATTTAAGTGGCCCATGGGGAAGGGTGAAATTATGAGGGGAAAAACAGGAAAGAAAGTGTCCTAACTGATCGACTGACTGACTCACTCATCAAACTCAGGGGGGAAAAACTGCTTCAAAGTAAGTAAATAGCTGTTCGACAGTTTTTTTTTTTTCATTAATCAAATTTAACGGGTTCATGGGGAGGGGTAAAATTCTGAAAAAAGGAAATTGAAAGAATTGTTCTGACTCACTCACTCACTCATCATCGCCCAGCCGAAATTATTGAAGTTAGAAACACGACAGTTTGGGGATAAGTTTCCTTGTAAGTCATAACCGTCTACTAACGGAGGATTTTTGGTTATTAAGGTTCTATCCTGCATTTCTTTGAATAACAATATCTCCCGATTGGTTTCATTGTGGGATGTGATACACGGCATATAAACTCATCATTAAAAAATAAGAAGACACGTGTCTGAGGGTTTTTCGATGTGGTGTACATTATGAGGTGAAAGGGGTGAAAGGTTGGGGTTTAAGGATTTCTAATGGAGCGTGTATCTCTTTAACGACATAGGCCAGGAGTTGAAACTCAGCGGGAAAAAATCAGCTTAAAATGTAAGTAAATTCGTCGGTACAACATACGGACTGTATTTGGAACTTCTGTTAAGATTAGGCAACTCCTGCGACCAACTAAGGACAGTTTGCCTAAATTGCAACAACCGGGTATCTACAGAGTTCCCTGTACTAGTGGCAAGGTTTACATCGGGCAGACTTCGAGAACAATATGCACTCGCATTAAGGAACATAATAGATGTATCAGGTTCATTCAACCTGATAAATCAGCTGTTGCCGATCATGCATTAACACCTGGCCATGATGTCATGTTCCAAGGAGTGGATGTTCTTGCCCGTATAAAGCAATATCGTCCCAGAATCATCAGGGAGGCGGTTGAAATACGTAAACACCCAGGTAATTTCAAACGCGACACCGGCAACTATCTCAGTGAATCCTGGCTACGTATTATCAGAACCCTGAGAAAGTAATTCACTGCTGCTTTCCGTTGTCCCTAACATGGGGCTATAATGGCGTCCATCTTTGGGCACCTTCTATATGTTCTTTGTTGCTTTCTCTTAGCAATCATTTGTCGTATTCCAGATTATTCGTGACGAAGAAAGACATGGTTTCTTTCGAAACGCGTCGTATTTTAAGATAATAAAACACGGCATAAGCCCAAAATTCAACATTATTAAAAGTAAATAGGTGTTCGACCGTTTTTTTTTTCATAAATCCAATTTAAGGGGCCCATGAGGAGGGGTGAAATTCTGGAGAATAAAACAGGAAAGAAAGTGTCCTAACCAATTGACTCACTCACTCTTCAAACTCAGGGGGAAAATCTCCTTAATAATAAGTAAATATGGGTTCGACATTTTTTTCATTAAACAAATTTAATGGGTTCATCGGGAGGGGTGAAATTCTGAAAAAAAAATTGAAAGAAAATATCCTGACTCACTCATTCACTCACTCATCAACGCCCAGCCACAAATATTGAAGTTGGAAACATGGCAATTTGGGGATAGGTTCGTTGTATGTCAAAATTGTACACTAAGGGAGTATTTTTGGATATTCTGGTTCTAAAGGGGTCTTAAGGGGGTTAAACTTCCATTTCAATGAATAACAATATCTCACGTGTGGTTTCATTTGTGGATGTGATACTCGGCATAAAAACTAATCATTAAAAATAAGCAGACATGTGTCTAAGGGTTTTTCGATGTGGTTTATTATTATGAGGTGAAAGGGGTGAAATGTGGGGGTTGTAGGATTCCCAACGGAGCGTGTAGGCCTATCTCTTAAACTACATAGGCGAGAAATTTGAAACTCAGCGAAATAAAATCAGCTTAAATAATAAGTAAATCGGTGTTCGACCGTTTTTTTCATCAATTAATTTAAGGGGCCAAAGGGGTGGGGTGAAATTCTGGGGGGGAAAGGAGAGAAAGTGTCCTAACTGACTGACTAACTCACTCACTCATCAAACTCAGGGGGAAAAGACAGCTTAAAAATAAGTTAATAGGTGTTCAAGCGTTTTTATTTAATCCAATTTAAGGCGCCTATGGGGAGGAGTGAAATTCTGGTAAAAATAATTGAAAGAAAATGTCCTGTCTGACTCACTCACTCATCACGCCCAGCGAAAACTATTAAAGTTGGAAACATGAAATTTTGGGAATATGTTCGCTGTATGTCGAAAACGTCAACTAAGGAATGATTTTTGTTTATTCGGGGTTTAAAGAGGTGCATTCCATTGAATAACGACATCTCATGAGTTGTTTCTTTGGGAATGTGATATTCGGTATATAAACTAATCATTCAAAATAATCAGACATATATCTAAGGGTTTATCGATGTGGTGTATATTATGAGGTGAACGGGGGAGGGGGGGGGGGGAATTGGGGGTTGAGGGATTCTTAACGGAGCGTGTATCTCTTAAACGTCATAGGCGAGAAGTTGGAAATTCAGCAGAAAAAACAGCTTAAAAATAATTTGTAAATAGGTGTTCGACCGTTTTTTCATAATTCCAATTTAAAGGGCCCTTGGAGAGGGGTGAAATTCTGCGGGAAAACAGAAAAGAATGTGTCCTGACTCACTCACTCATCAAACTCAGGGGGAAGAACAGTTCAAAAATAAGAAAATAGGTGTTCGACCGTTTTTTTTTTCATAAATCCAATTTAAGGGGTTCATGAGAGGGGTGAATTTCTGAAAAATAAATGAAAGAAAATGTCCTGACTTACTCACTCACTCATCATCGCCCAGCCAAAATTATTGAAGTTAGAAACAGGATATTTTGGGGCTTTGTTCGTTGTATGTCGAAAACGTCCACTAAGGAAGGATTTTTGGATATTCAGATTCTAAAGTGCATTTAATTGAATAACAATATTTCCCGATTGGTTTCCTTGGGGATGGGATACTCGGCATATAAACTCATCATTAAGAATAAGATGACACATGTCTGAGGGTTTTTCGATGTGGTGTATATTATGAGGTGTATGTGTGAAAAGTGGGGGTTGAAGGATTCCTAACGGAGCAAGTATCTCTTAAAAGACAGAGGCAAAAAGTATGAATCTCAGGGAGAAAAATCAGCTTGAAAAAGTAGTAAATATGTGTTCGATCGTTTTTTAATAAATCCAATTTAAGGGGCCCATGGGCAGGGGTGAAATTCTGGGGAAACAAGTCCACTAAGGAAGGATTTTTGGATATTCACTCATCATCCCTCAGCAAACCTATTGCAGTTAAAAAACTTGAAATTTTGGGGATATGTTCGTTGTATGTCGAATAAGTCCACTAAGGATGGATTTTTGGATATTCATGTTCTGGAGGGGTGTAAAGGGGGTTAAACTTGCATTTCATTGAATAACAATATCTCACGAGTTGTTTCATTTGGGGATGTGATATTCGGCATATAAACTAATCATTCGAAATAAGCAGACATATGTCGAAGGGTTTATCGATATGGTGTATATTAGGAGGGGAAAGGGGTGAAAATTGGGGGTTGAAGGATTCTTAACTGAGCATGTATATCTTATTCGACATAGGGGACAAGTTTGAAATTCAGCGGAGAAAGCAGCTTAAAATATAAGTAAATAGGTGTTCGACCGTTTCTTTTTTTTCATAAATCCAATTTAAGGGGTTCATGGGGAGGGGTGACATTCTCAAAAATAAATGAAAGAAAATGTCCTGGCTGACTGACTCTCTCATCATCGCCCAGCCAAAATTATTGAAGTTATAAACATGAAATTTTGGGGATATATTCGTTGTTAGTCGAAAACGTCCACTATGGAAAGAGTTTTGGATATTCAGGTTCTAATGAGCTATTAAGGGGGTAAACCTGCATTTCATTGAATAACAATATCTCACGCACGAGTGGTTTCATTTGGGGATGTGATTCTTGGCATATATACTAATCATTAAAATAAGTTGACACATGTCTAATGGTTTTTCAATATAGTGTATATTATGAGGTGAAAGGGATGAAAAGTGGGGATTGAACGATTCCTAACGGAGCGTGTATCCCTTAAAAGACTTAGGCGAGGAGTTTGAAACTCGGAGGAAATCAATCAGCTTAAAAATAAATAAATAAATAAAATAAATAGGTGTTCGACTGTTTTTTCATAAATCCAATTTAAGGGGCCTATGGGAAGGGGTGAAATTCTGGAAGAAGAACGTCCACCAAGGAAGGATTTTTGGATGTTTACTCTTATCGACCAACCAAAACTATTAAAGTTAGAAGAATGATATTTTGAGAATATGTTTGTTGTGTGTTGAAAACGTCTACTAAGGAGGGATTTTTGGATATTTAGGTTCTAAAGGGGTGTTAACGGGGTTAAACCTGCATTTCTTTGAATAAAAATATGACACGACTCTGACGCGTGTACCTGCTAGTGTATTATAAATTGAACAATCATCTTTCCATTAAATGTATTTTACACTGTTGTTTCATGGGATTTATTTTAAACTAGCAGAAGTACCCGCTCTTCGATCGGTCTTTGGTATGAATAACAAGACAATATTAATTGAGCTACTGTTGCTATGGTTAGGTGCTATTCATTCTTTCATACGTTAGAGCGAAGTTAGTTTTCTGGGAATTTCAGACACTCTCTTAATTTAAGGGTCTTAATATGTGGTTTTTGGAGACCCTTTAGAGACTCTCGAAATGTGTGTCTCACATTGAGAAGCGCAACACGTGCTTCTATTGTCCTACTAGGATAATTTTTATATTTCGCCTAATTTAGCATGTATTTTGAAGAAAAAATATCCTATACCCACCCTTCTATGAGATGTACGGTGAAGAGTTTATAAATGATCAGTGTATTGACACTCATGGATACTATACCGAATTTTACGATGCTCCCAACATCCAAACACGAGTTACAGGCGTACATAAAGATACACAGAAAGGCAAACCGACAAATCCATTGACTACAACATACCACAGCGGCTTCGAGGCGCAGTTGGTAGCATGCTGAGCTTCTATGCCCATGATCGCGGGTTCAAACCCGGCCGAAGTCGTCAAATTTCTTAAAAGCGTTGAAAGCGTATGCCTTTATTGGAAGGGAAGTAAAGCCAGCGGGCCCATGCCATAGAATTATGGCATGTAAAGGAAGTTTCCACTAACTGCAATTGTGTGAAGCTAAATTTGTAGGTTAGATTTGATAAACGCTCTATTAGTTCCAACGTTTACCGCCAAGTGCCGGTGGCGGTGGCATCTAGTAGCCGAGTTTTCAGCAAAGTGTCGTTGGCAGCAGCATTTGGTAGCAATAATAGGAATTAGTTGAAATTCATCGTCTGCAATCCTTTCCTGAAATACAGATAACACACACTAATACAGCCATCAGAATTAACACCGGTTGTTGGACAGATTCTACACACACCCTAAGTACACGAGACTACATGACCGCGATGTCGCAGTCCCTAAACTGAGAAACCAACCAACCTACAACATATCACCCGGATGTCCAAATAGTAATATATCAACCTCAGAGTATCAAACAAAATCATCCTTACGATGAACCCATTTGTCGATAAAAGAATGATAAGTTAGAATGTGCTCAAACTAAATTCACATAACGTGTACTTCCTGACGTGAAAATGAGATTGAAAACCTCGTAGACGAAACGCAATACACCTCACATAAAAACTGACCCTCACCGTTGTGTAAAGTCCCCATCCACAGGAAGGCCCCCTATAATATATTAGTAGTGTGAATTGGAGAGTTCAAAACCCACCGCCAACGCTCCACCGCTGGAATACTACAATGGCAATATCTCGCGAACCAATCAGGCTAGAGACTTGTACGAGGTGTCATTGAACTCGGGCTGACACTCCCTTTCCAATGGACAACATATCTCCACCCCAAAATAAAACCTACCCCTACTATGGGGTGAAATTGTATTTTTTTTAGAAAATCTCGCTTTTCAAGTGGAACATGTGAGAGTTTGAAGTCCAATATGGAATCAAACGTTGTTCCACACAAGAGACATGTGTATGGTGGAAAGTCACTATGAATTAATATGCTTGTTTTTCGTTTTTTTACACATGTCCACTCATGGCTTTTGTAAGAGGGCGGGCTTTTTAAAGATGGTGACTGTAGTGTAACCTAACCTAACCCAACCCATGAGGGGTGATCAAAACGTTTTCCAAGTGGTGCTTGTCGATAGGCAAACCAATAATCAAAGAGGGGTATGTCAGACCTTGAGGCGATAATCCCTTTTGATTGATCCATGTTGATTTGTTTCTTTGGACTGATCCCTGTTGACTAACCCCTTTGGACGGGTCCTTTTTGAAGGGAGTCATTTTTGACAGGTCCTTGTTGACGGATCCCAATTGACAGGTCCCTGTGGACGGGTCCCTGTGGACGGGCCCCTTTGGACTGGTCATTGTTGACAGGTCCTTGTGGACGAATCCCTGTGGACGGGTCCTTGTTGACGGGTCCTTTTTGACTAATCCCTTTAGACCGGTCCCTTTGGCCTGGTCCCTATGGACCGGCCCATGATTTTTTTCAAATTATGTCAAGGGGGTCTAACTACATTTGTATGTGTAAAGCAGTGTGTTGAACTGACGTTGTTCGCCAGTCCTTACTACTAAAATCTCATAACGATATGAAAAGGAGAGTGATGAAATACATGTGAACACGTGCGAGATGACATTATTACCGCCTCCCTTGTGAAACAAGTCACATCCTGTTTTTGGTTCATATATGAGAAAATGCAAGTTCATGTGTAATATGACCTAGCACACAGGTGTTCACCTGTACACGTGCACGATAAGAGCTAACAAGTTACATCCTGTTTTGAGTTTGGTGGGACGTGAAGCGGAGGAGAGGGGGAGAGTCGGTGTAAGAGAGAACACAGGTGAAGAGAGAAAGAAATATGTATTGCTCATAATACATGTAGAGCTGAGGACTGTACATAGGACTGTAGGTTAAGTACAACATGAGTGAATAAATAAATACAAGGCACATAGGTTCACACAACATGTAATTTATTAATCCAAGAATTAAATGCTGAGCTAAATCCCAACCATTTTACATATAGTTTATTTTCTTTTTGTTTCAACACTTTTTCCACAAGGTAATGTTTAGGAAACCCTGTCTTTTGGAGTTCCTGGAGATAAAACCTGCCTTTTATGGGTTGATGGTTGAGGTCCTCGAGTAAATAGGTGACTGGACTCTTTAGGTTGACTTGTCGAATTCCAAATAGTTCAGTCCCCCAATTTGGTGTTTAGCCCTTGTCGAAGAGAGACTTAAATTTGCTCACACGAACATAGTCCCCGATGTTAAGGCGATGACGTTTAGGGTCTGCTGTTTTTATGGGGTTAAACAGTTTATCCAGTCGTGGAATATTGTTGGTTACAAGTCGTGGCTTGGTCCCAATGGTTCTGTGTTTGGTGTCATTGTAACGTGACACTAGCTCAGGTAACAAGTCCAACCAGCGATAAGTGCCCTGAGCGGTAAACGCTTTCCACATATGGGTTTTCGATGTTCTGTTGAACCGCTCGACCACGCTGGCTTTGAGATTGCTGTATGTGGTGTAATGGTGAATATCCTTAGATTTGAGAAAACTGGAGAAATCCTTGTTGAAAAATTCTTTTCCCTGATCGGTTTGTAGCAGCTGAGGTTGACATTTGGATTGTTGAATAATATGTTAAAAGGCCTTAGTGACTAGTGGACCAGACTTGCGTCGCACAGGTTCAACAAACGCCATTTTGGAATAAACATCAATGACCGTCAACATATAGCGTACACCATCGTTAACGCTAGCATAGGGAATCATTTCAACCAAGTCTGCTTGCCAAAGTTCATCCACACCCTGTGAAATCACCTTGAGTCACTGATAGTGACGTCTAGCTGGACGATGCAACTCGTGAGCAATACCCATTTTAATGGGTGAGGGCTAAAACAATAATTTTGGCTTTTCGAAGTTCTTCCTCAATTTCTTGAATTTCCCAATCGTGAGCAGTATGACCGGCTTGACGTGAAGCATGCTACAGCTGTAGTCGCTGGACGAGTTTATTGGGATTGTGCCAGTAGGTAACATCCACAAGGGGTTTTAATGGTTTAAATATCACCCCTGAAGCGGACACTTTACGACGACCACTTTGACTAGTGGGGAACATTTTTGCAATGATGGTTTTATATTTTTGAGATATATTGGCATTCACTTGTTGAGTGGGATCATACTGTCTTTTGTGGGCATGGGTATCCAATAAAATGGATTTATATTTACCAAGGTCCTCTGGCTTATAATCTTGGGATGAGGGAGTCCGAAAGAATAGTAGCTTTAACAATCCTGGTGTTAATTTATAGTTGATCTTTTTAATGACAGCTTTAGTACGACTAAATTTAATCGATGAATCACCAATTTTAAAACTATCATCCTCATAGCGAACACCATACGTGGTACCTGTGTATCAAATAAATAGATTGGTGAAATAGGGTTCCAGTGTTGATCCATAATATTTTATTAAAATGTTTTTCAGTTGAGCTTTATGTTGAGGGGTGGCCAAGAGTTGTGAAAATGGAGATGATCTGGAAGGGCAAGGTGTTTCGACCATGGCCAAGGATTTATTTTTTCTTAAAAACTCTGCAAGGGGTGATGCCTTTTTTTGAGGCGTTAACACTTGTTCCTCATTATCCTCAACTTCGCTAACACTAGTTAAATCTTCCTGTTCCTCTTCCTCTTCCTCAGGGTGCTCGTGGTGCGTTTGAGTGGCTTGTGAAACAAAGGGTAGCGTTTCAGATGACTTGAAAGAGGGTTTCAAAATAGCTTTTAGTGGAGGGGCTAAATGTTGTTGAATAAACGAAGCATGATCCGCACGTGGTCGTTTCAATTGACGAAACTTTTGTCGAATAGTATTTTTTGCTCTAATAATATGCTTTTTCAATTGACTCTCTGCTAACGCCATGGTGTCGTGACAAATGACTTGAGGGGGAATGATACGGTGCCTTAAATAGCAATAAAATGATCAAACCCTAAGCGATACCGCCCTTGGTTGAGTTCACTTTGTTTATCAATCACTAAACAGGCATGACGTTGTGTGTTCCAGCACATGCCACACAATTCTGTAAACATTTGAAAGGTCATATCCGGATTCACATGTTCATTATAAATGTGACGACTGTTCCTCTCGTCCTGGCGAAATAAAACAATGACATTGGCATTGTCACGAATCAACTGTTTGGACATTTTAGAATACGTTTGTCCAGGATAGAAGCAATCGATATGTTTGTGTCGACCCATGCTGAAATAGCTTTGAATGATGCCTTGTCGTTCAGTGGATACATCATCGAAAATCATGAGTGAATCAGGCTTTACCTCATCCGGTGAAATAACATTTTCTTGCGTGGAAAATGTAAAATACCCCATATTCTCATTTTGTAATCCAGACATGACTTGATCCAGAAACACGTAGAGGGGTTGGTAGAGAGATTTTGCGAAAATATAAATATTTTGAAAACACAGACCATTGGGCGCTGTAATAAGTGTCAGCAAAAGATTGGTCTTTCCACAGCCGGAAGGTCCCACAATGATGCAGCGAATGGAAGATGGAAACAGTGAACCATGGCGTTGTTCACGTGATGTGGGGCAGAGATGGGAAACCATGTCCCTCATGGGGAATGACTCTTGCTGTTTAATTAGATTCATTTCAACTAAGGCTTAGAGAGGCTAGCAGGCCGTCTATATACATCGCACCGAGCCTTGTCATAGAAACAGTAGACTCGAACTACAGGTTGACGATGGATGTCTTTGGACGTGCGTTGATGGTCAAAGCTAGGTCTGTTCCCATACATGATCCTAAACAAGAAACAGATCCTGCTAATAAACAGTATGTGGATAGGTCTGTAGTGCCACGCACTAAACATCCTCAAGTGTCTACAGACGTTACTACAAAAAATATGTGGATAACAAGGTGTATGAGTTTTATGATAAAGTGCCTCAGCTTACGGTGAATGGCTATAGCGCTAATCATCACCGCATTATTCACGTGGAAGACCCACAAGAAGATGATGATATCTGTACCAAGCGATACGTAACCTATGAAATGAAAAGGCTTTATAAATGTATCACATCTGTATTTTTAGTGTATCTGGCAAATGTAAAACCTGTGAATGAGAGAAACCATATACCGCTAGTTCATGACCAGCACTTGACCAATGTGCTTGCTTCGGGTTTAAGCCACTATCGATTACACTATGAAGGAACCATTCAAATCAAATACGCCATACCTGATGAGAACCATTTAGAAATAGACATAAATGGTCATAGGATGTTGGTCCATAACCATGAAATGGTCAATGCAGGAGGCGAATTATCCTTTCATCTCATGTTGACATGGAATGAAAAGCAAGCTGGAAAAACCATAAACGATTTCCCACTTTATGTAGAATTGGAATATACAGCCATGAAATAAAAATCTGACGTTAGTTGTGACATAAACTTTCGTGTGAAAGGTTGTTGGTCATCATCATCATGGTGAAACAAAGATATGTGGTGAGAAAGACTAAAAATATAACCCTGTCCTTGGCAAAGCCTGGGCTTAAGACATTCGTGGACAAGCCCTTGCGAAAGAAAAAAATTAAAAATAATGTGTTGACCATAAGGAAAGCTCTTCGAGCAGCACAGAGACATGTTATTCCAAAACGTCAGCGACAGGGTTCAAAACAAGGGCGAGTGATCCCCGTCCCCAAAAGAGCGGGATTTTTACCTGCATTATTAGCTGGTCTGGCTGCTCTAGGTTCACTTTTAGGCGGCGCCAGTGCAGTGGCAAAAACTATTAAAGCCGCGCAACAGGGCAAGCAACAACTCAAAGAAAGTCAGCGACACAATGAAACAATGGAAGTCATTGCTATGGGGGCTAGAAATGTCAATTTGAAGCCAGCCTTTTATCAACAAGGATTTGGAATTTCACCTTTTCGAAATAAAATAAAACATCTTTAACCTCAGCCATAGCAAGACATGCTAGTGGAAAGCTATGCTAAACAACTGAAGCTTTCTCATTTTCGAGGTGTGTTTATGCGAAACCAATTACCCTCACGACCCTGGAAACATGAATGTGCTGTCGTCAATTTGGATGATCACCGAGGACCTGGAACACATTATGTAGCTTATGTCAAAGAGGGATCCACTGTATGGTACTTTGACAGTTTTGGGAATTTTTCCCCGCCCATGGAACTAGTGGTCTATTTTGGAAACAGGATCAAGATATATTATAATGTGGAACGTGAGCAAACGTTTAACAGCCAACAGTGTGGACGTTTGTGTTTATTTTTTTTTATATAAGAGGCAGCATAAGCAAAAACGTCAACAGTATGTCGGTGGAAAGTAAGACGTTTACACTGCATGGACGTGGACCTGAAGTCAGCCTAGACTTTTACCCACCTATCGAATTGAGTGAAAAACCCTATGGTTTAGGACTTGTTTCACTTGAAACGTACAATAGAATATACAACATACGTGAAAAAGTGAACAACAAGTTTTACTATGATGATTCTGTGCTCACCCTGAACTCTGGTGGATACACGATAGATGACATTTATGAGCACATTTATGTGGTGTTGATCAATGAATATGGTTTAAAGTCATTTCTCGGTGGAACGCGCAAGTTTGAACTTGTAGGAAATACCAACACTCATCGCTGCAGTATTTTTTCTACATTCAAAATTGACTTTAAAACACACCCCGATTCCATTGGTCCATTACTAGGATTTAAACCACGCGTGTTGGAGCCCAACAAAAACATGAATCAGACCATGAATTGAAATTCATTGAGGACCATCATGTGTCGGTGACGTGTAATATTATTAGCCAAGTGTACACCAATCAAGAACCATCGCATTCACTTTATGACTTTATTTTAACATCGCCCAAAGGTTATATTATTCGTGAAACCCTCCAGTGGTGCTTTATCATTCTGTGGCTGTCGATGGTATTAGTAATATAACATTAAGACTAATCAATAGAGAGCAACAACTCATTGATCTAGATTCTACCACACCAGTGACTTACAAGTTGGTGCTAAAACCACTATGAAGTTTGTATATAAAGCAACAGCACCGTCTGGGAATGGTGTTAGTTGTTTACCACGTGAATACACGTTAACATCTCAGAACAAACAGATTTTACAGCATTTGGGTTACCACATAAACCTCCGCGATGAATTCTATCCTAGAGGTAGCGAACCAAATCGAGGAGCAACCAGGAGTGGTAAGAATTGATCTCCATTGTTATCAAGCTCAAACACCTGGACTCAATAACAATGATGAAATTCAATTTGTTATCAACAACCAAGATATTTACACTCTACCGCATGAAAGTATTATTCAGATTGAAGGTCAGCTCACCAAAGCCGATGGCTCTACACCCACTACATCCAAGTTAGCCAACCATGCTTTCGCCTTCCTGTTTTCTGAAGTGCGTTATGTGATTAACGATATCGTGGTGGATAGCACTCGAAATGTGGGTATTTCCAGTGTCATGAAACTATATCCCTCTTATAGTGAGGAAGAAGCTAAAACACTCTGCATGGCGGGTTGGTGCCCTGACTCGATCAATGAGTGGATGGTACACACCGATGGCACATTTACTGGATATTTACCTCTTAAACTGATTTTAGGCTTTGCTGAAGATCACCAGCGCATTGTGGTCAACGCAAGGCAAGTGCTTTATCTGGTGAGAGACAGGAGTGATAATAATGCACTCAAGGGAGCCGACAATGCCCCTATTGATTCAAAAATTCAACTACAACGCTTGCTATGGAAAGTGCCTCATGTGACCCTTAACGATAGCAAAAAACAGGACATACTCAAAATGGTAAAGAGAGATATACCTCTACCCATGGAATTTAGAAGCTGGGCACTCCATGAGTACCCGCTATTGCCCACCACCAACACACACAGTTGGTCTATAAAAACAGCTCGCTATACAGAGAGACCTCTCTACATGATTGTGGGTTTTCAAACGAATCGCAAGTAAAAACAAACCAAAGATGTCACGCAATTTGATCACCTGAAATTGAGAAATGCACGTCTTTTCCTCAACGGTGCTGTGTTTCCCTATGAAGGGCTGGATTTAGATTTATTTTTGAAATAAGTTTGGACCCCTGTACGATTTGTTTTCTAAATTTAGATGGTCGTATTATCAAAAAGAGAATTGTCCCATGTTGTCACCCCAAGCTTTTAAGACAAGGGCGCCACTGATTGTCTTTGACTGTTCCTACTTGGAAGAGTCTGTCAAACCATCCAATATTGACATTCGACTAGATTTTGAAACGCATGACAATGTTCCAGCCACACCACGGCCTACTGTTTGATTATTCATCACAAACAAGTCAACTATTATCCACTGTCCAACCAAGTGACAAGTGTATAAATAGCAGGTCAACACACATCAAACCGCTCAGTCATGTCTTGCTTTCAAGCCTCAAGAGAAGTTACATCCATGAATTTAAAATCTGAGGAACAACGTTTCAAGACCTTTGCGACGTGGCCGGTGCCTTTTATAAACCCTCAAGCCTTAGCAGCCGCTGGATTCTACTATTTAAAAAGAAGAGATGAAGTGAAATGTGTGTTTTGTCCCATCATCTTAAACCAATGGCAAGAGAGCGATGAACCCATGCAGGAACATCAGCGCTGGTCACCTACCTGCCCCTACCTATGCAGACTGGAGGTGGGTAATATACCCTGTCATTCAAGTTACCCCTCACTCGTGCCTCTAAGTGATGAAAAAAGTTATGATACGTGTGGACTTTATGGTGTCAACAGTGCTTCAGTGAGCAGCTCACAGTTAAAAACATCCAGTTTAGAGACATTGGGATATCATCGGTGTTATGGACACTATTACCACAAAAGACTTTTTTGTTGTATGAGTTGGTACCGCCTCTATCCTAGAATGAAAAAAGAATGTAAAACTTGTTATGCTAATAAAATAATGAAAAAATAAATTGGTTGTTGTTGTTATATTATTATTTCTTATGCCCCCCCCCCCCTGTCATATCCTAACCTCTATAGTGACTACTCGATGTTTTTATTTTCTTTAACTAGAATGGAATGTAAGTAAATGACATGGGTACACCTTACTGAACAATTGTCAGTCTGTGGTCAGTTGGACTTGATCCAGACAAGAGTGAACATGTTGCGTACACTGATTGTCGACTGTCAAGGGTTTAAAATTGGAGATAACAAATTTATATTTAAAGAAGTGGCCATTATCGATTGTTCCACTTTTTGGATATCGCAAGCTACCCATTTGGTGTTTAAACCACCCTATGCGTTTTATTTATTGTGTGATAAAGACCGTAAACAAACCCAGTGGATTGAAACTCATATGCAACTAGACTGGAAGCAAGGAACCATTTCATATAAGCACCTGCACATGGTCATGAAAGTCCACTTGTCTTCTACCCATGTGTTATTTGTGAAAGGTAGTGAAAAACGTCAATGGCTGCAACCATTCTTGGCGTCTTACTGTCAATGTATCTATTTAATGGACTTGGGCTGTCCCTCGCTGAAAACACTCATGGACCGCTGCCCCTGTTATAACATTACCCATAAAGCCTTGGCACCGGAGTGGCAATTGTTTCATTGGTTAATCACCAATGCCTGCTGTGAGTTGTTAAATAAAATTAAAACTCTAGGTTCACCTGTGAATGACACCAGTGAGATTTCTACAAGCGACGTGTAAACATCTACATTATACCATGGAGAAAGGGGATGCTACCGATAAAGCGATTGGAAAGTTCTTTGTGTGTAAAAAGAAACTAGACAGTTTTACCAAGGAAGAATTATTGGCTCTTCCAAAATCGTTCATTTATCATGTGGCAGCAAATGCAGTGAAAGAAATCTGGCAACATGTATCAAAATCATGGACTCAAGACCCTGTGTTAAGTGAATTGCAACCATGTACAGATTATGATCACCATAAGCAAGTGGCCATGGCAAAAATACCCTCTATGCGACAGTGTGCAACTTGTCAGCTGGTCAAACTCTATCACGGTCATAAAAGTCAGTGTAAAGACTTTGTTTCCTCATTCCACGGGTGTGATGGCGAGAAAAAAGCAACAACATCAGCATCGTCTACAGATGAAGAGGAAAATCAAACCCATTCTCCACCTATGGAAAAGGATATGTCAAACTTGTACTGGTCATGGCGTCATTGACAAAGTCATTCAATACTTACCTTTTGAAATCCATCTTCCTGGTTATTATTTTTGTGGTCCTGGAACAAAGCTGAATCAACATTTGCAACGTGGTGAAGTACCTATTAATCCTCTGGATCAAGTGTGCAAAGAACATGATCTTCCTTATCGCCATAGACATCCTGCATTAAGACGTAAGGCGGATAAAGTATTGTTAAAAAAGCTAAACAACGTTTGACATCCTGTGATGCCTCAGTGGGAGAAAGGTTGGCAGCCCTCATTGTGATGTGTGCTATAAAAGGAAAGTTAATGATGTGTAGACATGGACATTGAAAAGGATTGAGGAATTGGTATTTTCTTTGTATTCTATTTTGTAAAGCCCTATTTGTTGTGAAATAAAAAACAAGGTTTATCAGATCACAATGTCTTTTAATTTTTTAAATGGTGATAGCCATTTCTTTATTTTTTCACACATGGATATTTACAATTTCCACTTTACATTTTTACATTACCCTTGTTTAGTTTTACATTTTGTTCATTAAATTTTTTTTACCATTTTCACACATGGATATTTACAATTTTCACTTTATATTTATACATTGTCTTGTTCAGTTTTTTTCACATTTTGTACATTATTAAATCATTTGTTTAACCATAGTATAAAAAGCAAAATTTTAAAGTAGTGTGTTATTTTGAACTAAAACTATAGTAGTCTAACAGTATACATTCTACGTGCAGTTTTACAATTATATCACAAAATAAAACACACTACAAATGATACAATATGGTGAACATTAGACTTAAGAAAAGTAATAGTCGTCAATGCGACGGTTCCCCCAAGCAAGAGTATCAAATGTGTTGGGTATAATGAATCGTTTGTTGTCTTCATTACTTAAAGCAACTTTGTTCAACAAATTGGTATGTAGCTGATGATTTTTACTTCTAAATACACACATTTTCGTATATAATATAGGTGGGTTACTGACTATACAGTTCTTATAATCACTTATGTCTAACTCTTTACTAACAACATTCTTTTTCACTCCTTTTAATTTTTTATTACTACATCATCAATTGTCATATAGCTGTATGATTTAGATTTTGTGCCTACAAAGGTGTCTATAACAACACCAGCACATTCATCCTTAAATTTTCCTAGAACCATTTTGTTTATTAGAGGTAAATGGTAGATATTATCCTTGGGATAGTCACTTGTATCAAACCTATTTAGCTCGGTTTTGATATCCTCATAAAAATCATCAGTTTTAAATTCATAAATAAAAGAATCTGTATCTGTATAAAGTAATTTTGCATTATCATGATAATTTTTCTTAACACAATCATAGTGAAATTCATACATAAGTGTTTTTGATAATTCCAGAATGGCGTAACCCACATATATAGGTTTGTTGTAGGTTACTTTAAGACGATTCATTTGTATTACAACTAAATCCTCATGAATAATTGAACAGCTATGGAAGTTAGCCATGCTTATTAAGTTTCTCGCACCATACCTTTTACCATCATTTTCCCACTTTGTTATCAGCTTTACATCAACTCGCTTATCAACGTTCTCCATAGTCTTTCCAAAAACACTATTATTCTTAAGTTTATAAAAATCTTTTTCAAAAGCATTTGTTGATAGTGTTCTTAAATTATTGTTCAGATCAATATATGGTTTGAGCCATGCTGACTGATGAAATTGTAATACATGATGAATTTTAGTTAGTTTTAATCCATGCTGTAGACACTGTTTTAAGTTTTGTTAATCTAATACATATTTACATTTATCATTTACATTAGCAATTAACATATTTGTTCGTGATGTTATGTATGGAGATTTCATATTCTCAGGACAGAATGGTAGATCATTATGTTCATCATGTAACTCTTTAGGGTACTCAAGATTTACCTCTAAAATATATCCTTTTTCATCGTTATCGTTTAAAGAGTTAACATGGAAAACATAAATTTCAGGTTGTGTCATCCAGCGAAAATCTTTTAGTGGTAGATATTGACTCATAGCCCAACCATATTGGTTATTTGCATCGAGGTAGACAATATACTTTGACTCTTCACAAGGGTTGTAGTTAGGCATGTATTTATTAATCCCTTTAGAGTACCGTCCACTACATTGGCTTAACCCACCTCGAATTGATGATTTTATAAAATTGATCATGTCTATATCAGTCATTAATTCTAAATTTATTTTTGTCTTTTTCAACATTGAACAGAAACTTAACCCGGGAGCAGTGAAATACTGACAAGGATCAAGGTCATAAGTTTTCATACAAACATTCCGAAAATTTTCAAAAACGTCTGCTAATAATAACACACCTGTCTTCAAATATACGTCTGAAAATTCACCTAAAGTTTGAATGTCAAACTGTGTCCATACACGTTGTGCATGTAAATATTCCTGATCATTAATATGACTGGTGTTTAAGGAACTGTAAAATGCATCTTTTGGTGGTAAAGAACACTCCTCAAGACGTTCCACAAAGTTAATATATTCATAAGGGAATATGCCCTTTTGACGAATCAAATTAAAATCATCTTCTTTAGGAAAGACACGTTGAATTTCATGAAACTGATCTGATTTTAAATGACTAGCCAGCTTATCAAGGCTACTTGACATAAAGCGGAATGAATCTAAAAATCGCAGTTTTATCGTTTTTTTATTGACAGTTTTGATGTATTTTGTGAACGATATGTATTGTTCCTTATTATTTGCAATCACATCAATTTTCACATCTGAAGCTCCAAATTCTTTAACGATAAAGTGGTTATCGTATTTGCTACCATTATGTAGAATGACTGGAATGAATTTAGTTACTCTATACTTTAAATTACATTCTTGGTGAGCAGCACCACGATAATTTCCTGTTAAATGGTCATGATCGCGAACCCTATCTGTATATCAACATTCACCACTTAGGAAACAATTCGTTTCAGTTTCAAAACTCATTTGCTGTGTTGATGTTAGTGGTTCCATTGGAATGATAGTATTTAAAATAGAGGATATACGGATGACATCTTTCTCAAGTCTTTCCATAGAAACTTTAGGTGCATCCGGTCCTCTATAGAGCTGAAACTTATTTAACGAGTCATCGTAACTACATTTAATCTAATATGCAAAGCTAAAAGGTTCATGAATGTGAGTAGTGTTGGTATAAGGTTAGGATGGATTCGATGAACATGTATTAAAAGGCTTTAACAAAGCTTCAAAGTCAGCATATATAACAAATGGTACTCGAAGCTGCTTCTCAAAGTCCTTAAATTTTAGAATGTTATTTCCAGGAGTAGGTAATACCGTACGAACATGATTACTTCCCCATTTTTTATGTTGAGTTAGTTGATCCTCTTTTCTGAAATATAGTAAACAACCATCACACAACCACTTTTTACCATTGCGTTTGGACAGCTGACTGCCAACAAGTCTACTTAAATGTTTTATCCAACAATAGTGAGCATTTTCACCTTCGGTAAAGTATAGTAAATTTACATGAGCATCCTTTTTTCCTGAGTATAATATAGAGGACCAACTATACTCTTGTTTTCAATTCCATACACATTAATACTTATATTGTTCAGCTATTCAAAACGTTTAATATCTTTTATCTCCATAGGAAATTCCATTTCTTCTAAATCTAACACTGAGGAATAGTGAGGATAAGATGACGTTTTCTCCACATGCCCCCCTGCTGGATGGAGAGCTGAGGTTACAGCCCACGCAAAACATGCTTGATCACTATTTAAAACATTCACAACAGCTCTCTTACGTTTGATCCATACAGGAAAATCAATATATGATGATGCTCGAAGGGGATTATATTTATTCATGTTGGTTTCTAAATAAAGTACTTCAACCAACGCCCAGCCTGACTCTCTTTCCTGGAACTCTTCACTCTTCACAATGATAGCACTAGACATATCTTGGTATATATCACTAATATTAGTTGATTCACTAACAATTATGTTTTTTGTATTAAAAGATTTGATATCCGTAATTTCAACTTCGCTCACAGTTTTTACATAGAGTCCAAAAAGTTCAAAATTCATTTTAATTGTTTTATGCTCTACTAAAACATAACCTATCAAGACAAACACAGTAGGTTGTACATTTTTTTAAAATGATTCAGTACTTTCAGTTTTTTCTTTACTATAAAGTCTATAACTAGCAATTCGACTTTTAAATGCACTACCAATTTTCTGAATATTCGCAGAATTGTTTTCATGACAAGCATTATTTTTATGATTAATACTGCGCAAATGTCCCTGCATCGATGAAGAAGGTATATGAATATTGCATACATTACAATGTGTTTTTGGAGGTTCACCATTCTTCATTCTTTTTGTTGCACAACTATTTTTACAATAATTAAATAGAAGTTTTTCGGGCTTGTAGGCCGTGGTCCAGACAGGATAACTCCCGACGTTTCACCGGAAACTGCGTCCGGCATTATCAAGGGTTCCGCTCCTTTCCTTGGTCTGCAGTGGAATGAGGAAGAGGCTTGAAATAATGGGTAACGGCTTGTAGTGGAGTATTGTTGTTTGAATATGACTGTTGGTAGGGTGGATCTTGGCGATAAACTAACGGCTGGTAAGGTAGTTGGGATCTTCAAATTAGCATGGTGAGCCGAGCCTTCTCTTCGCATTCCGGCTGGATCGTCTGATCTCACGTACATGTTGCGGGGTGCGGTGCGTGCTCCGGCTTCGGCGACCGAGCTTGTGAGGGTCAGGTGTTCCCTGCGCGACTGCCGGGCTGTAGCGGGAAGGTTCTTCAGGTTGACGTGTGAGTGATTTCTTGGCCTTGGTGTTCCTAAGAGCCGGGATCCATGTATTACGCACACGTTCAATTTCTTCCTTCCGATTGAAATTGTCGGGGTGTTTGAAGATTTCTATGGCTTCCCGTTGCAGCCTGGCGTGGTAGTGAGTGGTCGTGGAGAGTATCTCCGTGTCCCCGTATTTTACATCGTGACCGGGCAAGAGAGAATGCTCAGCGACTGACGATTTCTCAGTTTGACCCAGGCGGCTGTGTCTATTATGTTCCTTGAGTCTGGTGGTCACGCTCCTCTTCGTCGTTCCTATGTACACCTTCCCACAGGAAAACGGGATTCTGTAGACACCTGCAGTGGAGTGTGGGTGGCGCTTGTCTTTAGCGGATCGCAGCAAGTCCCGGATTTTGGCGGTGGGTTTATAAACCGTCTTCACCCCATAGGTCTTCAGTAATTTGCCTATCCTGTCCGTCACCTTCTTCACGTACGGCAGGAATGCGGTGGTCACCGGAGTTTCCTCAGAATCTTTCCTCGTGCTCCGGCGCCTGGGATGAGAGGCTCGCTCAATCTCCTTATTGCTGTATCCGTTGGCGCATAGGGCCCTCTTTATATGTTTCAGCTCTTGGTTGAGGTTGGATGGCTCACAGATTCTCCTAGCACGGTCTACCAATGTTTTAATAACTGCGTGTTTCTGTCGGGGGTGGTGATTGGATGTCTTGTGTAGATACCGGTCGGTGTGTGTGGGTTTCCGGTACACGGTGTGCCCCAAGCGCAGGTCATTAGTCCTGGTGATCAGCACGTCAAGAAATTCCAGGCAGTTGTCTTTCTCCTTCTCCATAGTAAATTTTATGCTGGTGTTGAGGCTGTTCAGGTGGTCCAGGAAACGTTCCAGCTTTTCCTCTCCGTGGCTCCAGACTACGAAGGTATCGTCAACATAACGTAGCCATACTTTCGGTTTGAGGGGTGCAGTCTCGATCGCCAACTGCTCGAACTTCTACATGAAAAAGTTCGAGCAGTTGGCGATCGAGACTGCACCCCTCAAACCGAAAGTATGGCTACGTTATGTTGACGATACCTTCGTAGTCTGGAGCCACGGAGAGGAAAAGCTGGAACGTTTCCTGGACCACCTGAACAGCCTCAACACCAGCATAAAATTTACTATGGAGAAGGAGAATGACAACTGCCTGGCCTTTCTTGACGTGCTGATCACCAGGACTAATGACCTGCGCTTGGGGCACACCTTGTACCGGAAACCCACACACACCGACCGGTATCTACACAAGACATCCAATCACCACCCCCGACAGAAACACGGAGTTATTAAAACATTGGTAGACCGTGCTAGGAGAATCTGTGAGCCATCCAACCTCAACCAAGAGCTGAAACATATAATGAGGGCCCTATGCGCCAACGGATACAGCAATAAGGAGATTGAGCGAGCCTATCATCCCAGGCGCCGGAGCACGAGGAAAGATTCTGAGGAAACTCCGGTGGCCACCGCATTCCTGCCGTGCGTGAAGAAGGTGACGGACAGGATAGGAAAATTACTGAAGACCTATGGGGTGAAGATGGTTTATAAACCCACCGCCAAAATCCGGGACTTGCTGCGATCCGCTAAAGACAAGCGCCACCCACACTCCACTGCAGGTGTCTACAGAATCCCGTGTTCCTGCGGGAAGGTGTACATAGGAACGACGAAGAGGAGCGTGACCACCAGACTCAAGGAACATAATAGACACAGCCGCCTGGGTCAAACTGAGAAATCGTCAGTCGCTGAGCATTCTCTCTTGCCCGGTCACGATGTAAAATACGGGGACACGGAGATACTCTCCACGACCACTCACTACCACGCCAGGCTGCAACGGGAAGCCATAGAAATCTTCAAACACCCCGACAATTTCAATCGGAAGGAAGAAATTGAACGTGTGCGTAATACATGGATCCCGGCTCTTAGGAACACCAAGGCCAAGAAATCACTCACACGTCAACCTGAAGAACCTTCCCGCTACAGCCCGGCAGTCGCGCAGGGAACACCTGACCCTCACAAGCTCGGTCGCCGAAGCCGGAGCACGCACCGCACCCCGCAACATGTACGTGAGATCAGACGATCCAGCCGGAATGCGAAGAGAAGGCTCGGCTCACCATGCTAATTTGAAGATCCCAACTACCTTCCAGCCGTTAGTTTATCGCCAAGATCCACCCTACCAACAGTCATATTCAAACAACAATACTCCACTACAAGCCGTTACCCATTATTTCAAGCCACTTCCTCATTCCACTGCAGACCAAGGAAAGGAGCGGAACCCTTGATAATGCTGGACGCAGTTTCCGGTGAAACGTCGGGAGATATCCTGTCTGGACCACGGCCTACAAGCCCGAAAAACTTGTATTTAATTATCAACGCCGGCCGTGAAAGCCTAAGCTATTTTTACAATCTTTAGAACGTTTACGCTTTTGAGAATCACATTTGTTTAAAGGTTCCGTACTAGTTGATGGTTTTGCAGTTTTTAATTCCTGTTGTTCTCCATGCACTTCAACCATGTGGGATTGATATCGCTTTACACCAGAAAAACCAAGTTCACAAACTGAACACGAAAATGGTGTTGTACTAACATGTTTTAAAATTACATGTCGTGTAAGACTATCCTGTCTGTTAAATGTTGTAGCACAATGACTGCATACAAACATTTTCTGATTATGTTTTGTACTTGCATGACGTTGAAGGCTGTCAGGTCTTGAGACCTGTTTCTTACAGTCACCACACTTGAACATGATGATTACTTTCCAAGTTATCTATAAAAGAAAGAAATCATCAATGTTAATAAAAGATAAAATAAAGTAAAATACAAATAGTTTAATTAAATTACAGTCAATGGTCCTAGCAAGGTATTTTAATTTAATTGTTTGTGAACTCATACCAAGTCTAATTTCAAGCAGTTCCAACTTTGGTTAATAGATATCATTGTCACTGACACCTAGTGGTGAACGTTAGAACTTGATAGAGTGTTAATCAAATCTAACCTACGAACCTAGCTTTACACAATTGTTAAGTAGTTTCAAGTTTGATTAACAGATATGTCACTAACACTGTCACCTAGCGGTGAACATTCGGAGTTGAGCGTTGATCAAATCTAACCTACAAATTTAGCTTCACACCATTATTGCGTAGTTCCAACTTTAGTTAATAAATATGGTACTGTTGCTGGCACTCAACAGTGAACATTGAAACTTGATAAAGCGTTAATCAAATCTAACCTACAAATTTAGTTTCACACCATTGTTGAGTAGTTCCAACTTTAGTTACCAGGTACCATTGTCACTGACATCAAGAAGTGAACGTTGGAACTTAATAAAGCGTTAATCAAATCTAACCTACAAATTTAGCTTCACACCATTGTCGAGTAGTTCCAACTTAAGTTACCAGGTACCATGACACCTAGTAGTGAACTTGGAATTTAATAAAGCGTTAATCAAATCTAACCTACAAATTCAGCTTCACATAATTAATGAGTATTTCCAACATTGATTAACAAATATTATTGTCACTGACACCTAGCAGCGAACGTTGGAACTTAACAGAGTGTTAATCAAATCTAACCTACAAATTTAGCTTCACACATCATAGTCAAGTAGTTCCAACTTTAACTATCAAATAAACCACTGTCATTGACATGTAGCTGGAACATTGGAAAATATCGCTCTAGCTGTTTAAAAGTTATTAGAGGGGGGTACTTACCTTTAATAATCTATCAACTGCTGAACTAGGTACAGGACTCTGCTAACCTACAGGTACGTCAATTATCTGTTAACAAATAAATCAATCAATCAATAAATACATTCCAATCAACAACTTGAACATCGATTAGTAATAAAAGACTACAATCCATTAATAATAAGCACTTACCTTGCAAAATAATTTAATGATTTTCCACCAAAAAGGGCTTTTTTGCAACAGTTGAGCAGTAATAGAGCACTGTTCACTTGTAGCGATTAATAAAGACAGACAGTAGGGAAATATATGACACCTCCCTTATATAGGCTAACATCACTTGTGTCAGCAGTTTTTTGCTGATCATTACAATTCCTTTCCCGAACACCTGCCGGTCCAAAGTGCACTAGGAACACCTGTGTGGTATCAGATTACTGCTGAATTTGCATGATCATCACCCATTGTCTTTATGAACATAAGGAACACCTGTGCGGTATCAGATTACTGCTGACTTTGCATGATCATCACCCATTGTCTTGATGAAAACCTGCGGTTTCAAATTACTGCAGCGTTATTCATAGCAAAAGAACTATGCGCTCTCTGCCATGTCAGCAATATAACAGGATATAACAAGTTGACTTACTGCACGTACAATCTCCTCGTTTTTTAACATCTTAAGAACGTGCATTATTTTCTTTCAACTATATATGACACATCCATCCACCAAGTTATGTCCCTTGGCTTGTCCTCCAATTACATGTGCCCCGTATACTAGGGTGTGTTCATTAACCCTAGCACTAGAACATATTCATTCACCAAATTTTGCACTTAGCCCCTTGGATGTTGTCTATCGACCAAGTTTCACACTTATATAAACCAAAACAGGATGTGACTTGTTTCACAAGGGAGGCGGTAATAATGTCATCTCGCACGTGTTCACATGTATTTCATCACTCTCCTTTTCATATCGTTATGAGATTGTAGTAGTAAGGACTGGCGAACAACGTCAGTTCAACACACTGCTTTACACATACAAATGTAGTTAGACCCCCTTGACATAATTTGAAAAAATCATGGGCCGGTCCATAGGGACCAGGCCAAAGGGACCGGTCTAAAGGGATTAGTCAAAAAGGACCCGTCAACAAGGACCCGTCCACAGGGACTCGTCCACAAGGACCTGTCAACAATCACCAGTCCAAAGGGGCCCGTCCACAGGGACCCGACCACAGGGACCTGTCAACAATGACCTGTCAACAAGGACCTGTCAACAAGGACCTGTCAACAGGGATCCGTCAACAAGGACCTGTCAAAAATGACTCCCTTCAAAAAGGACCCGTCCAAAGGGGTTAGTCAACAGGGATCAGTCCAAAGAAACAAATCAACATGGATCAATCAAAAGGGGTTATCGCCTCAAGGTCTGACATACCCCTCTTTGAATATTGGTTTGCCTATCGACAAGCACCACTTGGAAAACGTTTTGATCACCACTCGTGGGTTGGTTTAGGTTAGGTTACACTACAGTCACCATCTTTAAAAAGCCCACCCTCTTACAAAAGCCATGAGTGGACATGTATAAAAGAACGGAAAAAAGCATATTAATTCATAGTGACTTTCCACCATACACATGTCTCTTGTGTGGAACAACGTTTAATTCCATATTGGACTTCAAACTCTCACATGTTCCACTTGAAAAGCGAGATTTTCTAAAAAAAAACAATTTCACCCCATATTAGGGGTAGGTTTTATTTCGGGGTAGAGATATGTTGTCCATTGGAAAGGGAGTGTCAGCCCGAGTTCAATGACACCTCGTAAAAGTCTCTAGCCTGATTGGTTCGCGGGATATTGCCATTTTAGTATTCCAGCGGTGGAGCGGTGGCGATGGGGTTTGAACTCTCCAATTCACACTACTTATATTATAAATGCTTGTGGCGCATGAATATTCAGGCCTAGCAGTAGTGCACGGCTTCGCCCTGAGGATTTATTTGTTTTATGGATGATAATGGCTACTACTACAGAACTGGCACAAGATACTTAAGCTAACAGAAAATAATATTTTATAAATATAAATTTATGTGATGGTGGTGGTAGTAGGGATGATAAGTAGTACAGTCTAATGGACGTAACATTCTGGTCATTTTCCCGTAATGATAATTGCCACCGCTGGACGGCCTGGCCAGCAGCACGTCGGTAACTCGATAACCAACGCTCTGCTTCACCAGAAAGACACCGCCCAATGGTCAGCGTGGATGGGCCTACTTACCTGTATTTAGAGGTCCGAGTCGCTTCCGCAGCAACAAAATCGCCTCCAGATGACATGCCCCAACAGAAGAGCTCCAAAAGGGGTGGAAGGAAAGTGGAGAAGGGGAACGCACAGGCTATTCTACAGACACCCCCCACTAACCGACAGAATTGCTGCCGGCGAAATAATGGCACAACAGTAGATTAAAAATTTAAAATAAAAATTTAATGTTAAAAATTTAAAGAGAAAACACCTCTACCAGAAACAGAACATGCATGCTTGCAAACAAAAGACAAGAATTAAATTGAAATTAAAATGTTATAAAGCCCAAAGATTGAAATGAAATTTACAGGCATAACACATTGAGAAAGGGCTTGGTAATTTACAAGGGAATGCAATAGCGATCCGACATGCGGAGATCCAGACCACGAGGAAACGAGAAATTTAAATTAAATTAATAAAATAAAATGGGATTAGAAAATAAATTTTATGTTTTGCACGACGGCGGAAAACACAGGAACATTTACCAAATACCACAAAATAAAATCAACAAGATTACATAAAAAAAAAAAATTAAGCTAAACACACAACACGTTTGAGTTTCGTGGCCGGCGCCAAAGGACTGCCCTCGAGACCATAATGCATCTCGTCAAAACAAAAAACAAACATGGCCACTCAAAAAAAACAGGAGACCGCATGCCTGATCGAAACTACGGCAAACAATTAGCATTAAATTAATTTAGAATCCCCAGAGCGGAATGAAATGCGGAAAACAATTACATCTAAAAACTATTATCGCTAGCCGGATTAATTTCTCGACGGATCTTACATAAGATTAATAATATGACAATCCCATGATTGCCAAATGAAAATAAATAATAATTTAAACGTAAAATAAACTTATAAATGTGTCCCCAGAAGGTACAAAAATAATAACAGAATTAATATATATAAGGAAACGTTATTAAAACATAAAAGAAATTTTAGGCCTAACAGGCAATCAAAACATAAGATCAAACATTCATACGAGGCCAAAATTGGAGCTCCCAAAATAAAATAATTAGATAAAATAAAAACGTACCTTAAAACTTCACAGTGGAGACACAATGAAAATAAAAATAAACTAACACATTTTAAATAAAATAAAATACGGCACTATATTGCCTTGAAAATGGCCCACACGGCACATGCCTCGCCCTGGTCACAAGCACAGGTCCGCATCGAGATGCGACCACATTTCACACGTCCACTTCACGGCGAAACGATGAAATTCACAGTCTGAAGAGCACAGGCAATTCCTTTTTCTCTTGAATATATTTATTCACATTTTGAAAGGAATGGGGGCCAGAGCCCCCATCAGCGGTGACACCTTTCACGGCCAGTCGGCTTGATGTTTTTTTCACGATAGATAATGGACTCCACAAAATGGCGGAGAATTTTTGCGTCAAACACCGAACTGCATTCATGTAAATATTTATTGTCCAATCAAGGCTTGACACATCAATCAACAATGTCATTATTACTTAAATAATTTGGCGGTATCATGAACACACAGGCATTTGTTTCATGACGTAGAATATAATTGTCTTTCAATTATGCCATGAATATGAGTAGTTTTATAATACGCAGCAAACACTCTCTATCGGGGACTAAGGAACTACTTGGAGGTACCCCGAAGTCCGACAGCAGCTGCTATCTCGTATACACAATTAGAATCAAGTCACCAGGCGGTCGATTCAAATGTCATGAATTCCATCCAGGGGAAGATACATGTTTAAAACGTTGGGACGGGCTCTTGCACGTCACAGTCTCCCTCCCTTAAGCGTGAACAACGTTCACGAATATGCCTAAGCATAGGCAGTACTCCTTAACTAGTCGATTCACCAAGCATGTTTCCAGAAGATAATGTTCACCAGTTAACTCCAATTGATGGACAAAAACCGCATCGTTTTGGTTAGGAAGAGTGCGGAGTCTGATTATCAGGGAATGGATAATTGATCACCTCGCAAACCACTTAGTTAACAGCTTCCCTGTGTCCATAATTCTTCGGAAACACAGAACACCAGCACCTGCAGTGCTTTCATAGTCCGAGACACGTTAGGAAAATTTTCAACAAGTCCAATGTAGTTTGCTTTAGACGAAGTAGGTGGAAGCAATGTGCCATTGATCAGTCGACGCGTGGGCAGCCATTTACAAAACAGAAGTTAATCTTATTTCAAAAAAGTTTACAGAATTACAATTTCTTACTACATTTTACAAAAGAGAAACGAAGTTGAATTTACATGAAGAAAATATTTCTGACAAAGCCCTAGATCCGTGCCTACAAAATTTCATTAAATAACAAGTTTACCCTTTTACAGAGTAGAGGTACCTTTCAAGATTACATGAGTTAAACGACTATACATTTAGAAGGAACTACGGTAGAGGAATGACCACGTAAATTCCCCAGGGAACATGTATACAAGATATCATGAGTTAGGTCTCCCACCGAGTCCAACTTACATGTTAGCATCTTCTATGAAACATCAAAATTAGGTACACATTTACAATTTATCATTAAAATGGGAACTTCCCAACATTTACAAGTTGTATCCCCGCAGTTTTTGCATACCCAGTTCAAAATTCCAGAAGGAACAGATGCCTGAAGGCCTCAATGAAGGTTAGGGATACTCTACATTATACAAATGCAGTTTACAAAATTTATGGTAGCATTTCCTCATTAGAAACGTCTCCACCTCGTTTAATATGCGACAGATGCACTCTGGAAATTTTATTTAGTTGGCCTTAGGGTTTCGAAAAAGAAAATTAATTAATCTGACATGTATGCCTCTACATTGTTGGTTCGTGATGGCACACATTGCTTGGCACGGAAACAATGAGGAATTCAAACGCAGTTACAGAAACGACCAAAACGAAGAGGAAATGGCAGCGCAGAAAACCAAACACCAATACACTAACACAAGGAACGAAATTGAGGTTCGACACCAGATGAGAATACAGTCGACATCCGCCTGGGTGAGAAAAATCCAACACAAAAAGAACTAAGTTCAACAGTACACGAAGTACAAATGAGGTTTCCTCGTTCAGGTTTAAGACACGAACACGTACAACCAAAGGATGCCTAACATGGCCCGAAAATACGGTTAGATGAGAAACAAGCCGCTCTTGTCGAAAGACGAGGCTAACAGGAAGCACTTACGCACCATTCCTGACGAATTAAGCAGACAAAATTTAGAATTACTAGTCAAAATCAGAAAATTTTACTTAAGCTATGGTGGCTGATGACCGTGATTGCCATAGCATGAACTTAACAGAGGGCCTATGTCATTTACAGTTAGCATGAGGCAACTGATGACCCTGATTTCCAGCAACAACAGATTACTGGCTTTACAACCCAAAACAAGCTGACTTACAGAAGCTGATGACCATAATTTCCAACAGAAATTTAATCCCAGTAAATTTTGACGACCCTATATTAATGAACTAACCTGAAAGCACATTACATTATGGCTGTTCACGAACTGAGACCTCATATTCACAACAACACATTCATCGCACAACATACTCAAATAACAGCGATACATACCGGTAATTTTTACCACCCACAAAAATAATTCCCATTAATACTCAAATATGCAAGTTATGTAGTCGTAGAGATATCATGACACAAACAAATACAATTAAAAACACAATACCCTTACAATTACATTACATGACACATACTTGCATGTCATCGATCAGACCAGTCCCATACCTGACCAGTTCGGATCGTGCAAGTCCTATATACAACCTGCCCAGGGATCAAACCAAGAAAGAATCCCATACTTCTAACCTAGCTAACCCCAGACAGCAGATATCTCCACGTAAAACACACCTACACATTATGTTCAGTTCAAAATTACAAGGAAAGCAACTAATAAAAATACGATCCTAGGCTTATTTTTGCAAACACAACAAACCCTGAATTACCCCACCCTACAAATCTAAATCAAAATCTAACGTTAACACATACATTCAGACACGATTTGCACACGATACACACTTATCCCAGAACGATTGCAGTATAATGTAAGTTTATGAACCAAGAATTACAAATCGCACACTGCAATAAAAACACTTCAAAACAAACACTTACCTTGAATGAGTTTAGGAAGAATTTCTAGCCAAATAATAGTGACATGCATGTTAAATGTGCCTTTGGCACCACACTAGGGTCATAGGGAGGGCAGATTTCCATGGGTTAGCCCTTTTAATCGGACTACACTTCCCCATAACACCAGTAGGCGTGACGGTTCCATAATAAATATATCAAGGAAGGAAGATTGTAGTTTTACGTGACCGTGAATCTTGTGATTATGAGCCACGGGACCTCCTTTTTACGTGGAATCCGAACCACAGGACATGGCATTTCACTTCGAAAATCTCACATGCATTGACCGAGAATCGAACCCGGACCGTCTTGGTGAGAGGCATACAGCTAGACCGCTGAGCCACCACGCCCCCCTAATAAATATATCACGAAGACAGCATATCACAATAGAATTTCATGCAAAAGAAACATACGGGAACACAACAGTCTTCTTAAGCACCGACACTGCCTCGATACCTGAAATTTCGGCAAATAACATCATGCACAATGCTGCCCAGAACTGCATACGTCGCCGCCAGCTTGGCTCGAGAACAGGAAGCTAAAATTACAAATATTGCCACAAAGCACATGGTGAACAGCTACAGACGGGGCTCCAGGACGCCTTCACTCGTAGCATTTAGGCTATCAGAATACCAAGCATATCCCCATTTCCCATGCCAAGAACACATGTCAGTCACTCACCGAGCACCTTTTTCAGTAGGGATGTTGCACACAAACAGGACAAAATACAGCAGCAAACGCCTCGCTTCAAAACAGGTCACTTACAGCATACCACATGGATATCCAGAGGCAAACATGAAATAAACAAACGGCAAGGATAAGCTTTACATAACATCAAGTGCACTGGCCTGACAAAATCCCACCAACAACCGCCCCATCAGCACTAGAGGGGTCCATAAAACGAGCCTGCGGGAAAGGAGGAAGGGGAGGGGTGGCTGCAGCAGCGAACATGAGCGCGGTCTGCTACCAGAATGCCACCGCTGGACGGCCTGGCCAGCAGCACGTCGGTAACTCGTTAACCAACGCTCTGCTTCACCAGAAAGACACCGCCCAATGGTCAGCGTGGATGGCCTACTTACCTGTATTTAGAGGTCCGAGTCGCTTCCGCAGCAACAAAATCGCCTCCAGATGACATGCCCCAACAGAAGAGCTCCAAAAGGGGTGGAAGGAAAGTGGAGAAGGGGAACGCACAGGCTATTCTACAGACACCCCCCACTAACCGACAGAATTGCTGCCGGCGAAATAATGCCACAACAGTAGATTAAAAATTTAAAATAAAAATTTAATGTTAAAAATTTAAAGAGAAAACACCTCCACCAGAAACAGAACATGCATGCTTGCAAACAAAAGACAAGAATTAAATTGAAATTAAAATGTTATAAAGCCCAAAGATTGAAATAAAATTTACAGGCATAACACATTGAGAAAGGGCTTGGTAATTTACAAGGGAATGCAATAGCGATCCGACATGCGGAGATCCAGACCACGAGGAAACGAGAAATTTAAATTAAATTAATAAAATAAAATGGGATTAGAAAATAAATTTTATGTTTTGCACGACGGCGGAAAACACAGGAACATTTACCAAAAACCACAAAATAAAATCAACAAGATTACATTTAAAAAAACATATTAAGCTAAACACACAACACGTTTGAGTTTCGTGGCCGGCGCCAAAGGACTGCCCTCGAGACCATAATGCATCTCGTCAAAACAAAAAACAAACATGGCCACTCAAAAAAAACAGGAGACCGCATGCCTGATCGAAACTACGGCAAACAATTAGCATTAAATTAATTTAGAATCCCCAGAGCGGAATGAAATGCGGAAAACAATTATATCTAATAACTATTAACGCTAGCCGGATTAATTTCTCGACGGAGCTTACATAAGATTAATAATATGACAATCCCAAGATTGCCAAATGAAAATAAATAATAATTTAAACGTAAAATAAACTTATAAATGTGTCCCCAGAAGGTACAAAAATAATAACAGAATTAATATATATAAGGAAACGTTATTAAAACATAAAAGAAATTTTAGGCCTAACAGGCAAAACAAAAAATAAGATCAAACATTCATACGAAGCCAAAATTGGAGCTCCCAAAATAAAATAATTAGATAAAATAAAAACGTACCTTAAAACTTCACAGTGGAGACACAATGAAAATTTAAAAAAAACTAACACATTTTAAATAAAATAAAATACGGCACTATATTGCCTTGAAAATGGCCCACACGGCACATGCCTCGCCCTGGTCACAAGCACAGGTCCGCATCGAGATGCGACCACATTTCACACGTCCACTTCACGGCGAAACGATGAAATTCACAGTCTGAAGAGCACAGGCGATTCCTTTTTCTCTTCAATATATTTAATCACATTTTGAAAGGAATGGGGGCCAGAGCCCCCATCAGCGGTGACACCTTTCACGACCAGTCGGCTTGATGTTTTTTTTTCACGATAGATAATGGACTCCACAAAATGGCGGAGAATTTTTGCGTCAAACGCCGAACTGCATTCATGTAAATATTTATTGTCCAATCAAAGCTTGACACATCAATCAACAATGTCATTATTACGTAAATAATTTGGCGGTATCATGAACACACAGGCATTTGTTTCATGACGTAGAATATAATTGTCTTTCAATTATGCCATGAATATGAGTAGTTTTATAATACGCAGCAAACACTCTCTATCGGGGACTAAGGAACTACTTGGAGGTACCCTGAAGTCCGACAGCAGCTGCTATCTCGTATACACAATTAGAATCAAGTCACCAGGCGATCGATTCAAATGTCATGAATTCCATCCAGGGGAAAATACATGTTTAAAACGTTGGGACGGGCTCTTGCACGTCACAATAATGATAATAATGAATAGGGAAACGGCTATTTACTAACTACAGTACTGTCACATGTCATTTACAAACGAATTGAAAAATATGATTAGGAGGAGTATGTGAAATAAGAGACACTGCCTAGCGCTTATCCCATTGGCTGATAGAAAAGTAGAGATCTGTAGTGTCGTCGTTTGTCACATAGCGACGTAGGAAAATAATCAGAGCACTTTGGAAAACTTCGGCTGTCCAGAGCTCCTGAGGTAGCGATAGTGTCATTTATCGCCACATACAGCTCAAGGATAAGGATCGGAATAAATGAAGGTAAATTTGAAAGCACCAACGCTTATTGCAGCTGATAACCTCTATGTACTGCTCTAACACCATCACACTTATACAGAGGTATCATATTTTTATGATGATAACTGTATTCAGGGGCCTAAAAATATGTTTCCACTAATTACTCCCCATGACTCCAATTTATAAGCGGCGCAAGATGTAACTATTTTCGCAATTCTGCACCAGAACACTGGTAGGGGCGACGTGATGCAGCCCGTATTGCCAGCCAACAAAAGGTTTATTGAAATATTCTTACAGTTACACTACTACGGACAATAAGGCCTTAAACCATGGTTTTCAAGTTCATTTTGTCTGTCGCTCTAAATGTAGGGAATGGAGAGAGTTGTCCAAAATAGCAAAAGGACAGTATTACCCGCAGGGTTCCAAAGGCTAATTTGGTTCAGATCGGAGAAACGGTGTAGATTTGTGCCAAAGGGCCTAAATGCAAGGAATGGAGTGGTCTGTCCGAAATTGTATGTAGACAGTGTTACTCACAAGGTTCCAAAGGGTAAGTATACAAATTTTGGTTCAAATCGGCGAAACGGTGTAGATTTGTCCCAGAGGGCTAAATGCAGGGAATGGAGTGGTCTATACGAAATTTCATATAGACAGTGTAGACAGTGTTACATGCAGGGTTCGATAGGGTAAGTATAGGCTACACATTTTGGTTCAGATCGGTGAAACGGTGTAGATTTGTGCCAAAGGGCCTAAATGCAGGGAATGGAGTAGTCTGTCCGAAATTTGAAGTGGGCAGTGTTACCCGCAGAATTCCAAAGGGTAAGTATACAAATTTGGGTTCAGATCGTTGAAACGGTGTAGATTTGTATAAATAACACACAGACAAACAAAAAAACCAACATTGAGCTTTATATTTATAGGTAGATTAGCAGAAGTTCCCGGCTTCGCCCGGTGGATGTATTTGTTTTATGGATAAGAATGAATACTACTACAGAACTGGCGCATTATATATAAACTAACAGATAAAAACTATTTTAAAAATATAACTTTTTGTGGTGGTGGTGGTGGGGCTGATACGTAGTACGGTATAATGGACATAACATTCAGATCATTTTCCCGTAATGATAATGATAATAATAAATAGGGAAACAGCTATTTACTAACTACAGTACTGACACATGTAATTTACAAACGAGTTGAATAATATGATTGGAAAGAGGAGTAAGTGAAATAAAAGGCACTGCCTAGGGCCTATATCTCATTGGCTGTTAGAAAAGTAGAGTCAATAGTGTCGTCTATTGTCGCATAGCACCGTAGGAAAATAATCAGAGCACCTAGGAAAACCTGGGCTGTCCCGAGCTCCTGAGGTAGCAATAGTGCCATTAATCGCCCCATAGCGCTGAAGGTTAAAGATCTGAATAAATGAAAGTAAATTTGAAATCACCAACGCTTCGTGCAGCTGATAACCTATATGTTATGCACCAACAACATCGCACTATTACAGAGGCATAATATGTTCATGATGACAATTGTTTTAAGGGGCCTAGGAAATAATCTTGCACTAATTACTCCCCGTGACTGCAATTTATTGTCTGTTATTTCTAAATGTAGGGAATGGAGAGGGTTGTCCAGAATATCAAGTGGACATTGTTACCAGCTGGTTTCAAAGGGTAAGTATGTAAAATTTGGTGCAACTGGGTGAAACGGTGTAGATTTGTGCAAAAGGGCCTAAATGCAGGGAATGGAGTGGACTGTCCGAAATTTGAAGTGGACAGTGTTACCCGCAGAATTCCAAAGGGTAAGTATACAAATTTGGGTTCAGATCGTTGAAACGGTGTAGATTTGTATAAATAACACACAGACAAACAAAAAAAAAACAACATTGAGCTTTATATTTATAGGTAGATTAGCAGAAGTTCCCGGCTTCGCCCGGTGGATGTATTTGTTTTATGGATAAGAATGAATACTACTACAGAACTGGCGCATTATATATAAACTAACAGATAAAAACTATTTTAAAAATAGAACTTTTTGTGGTGGTGGTGGTGGGGCTGATACGTAGTACGGTATAATGGACATAACATTCAGGTCATTTTCCCGTAATGATAATGATAATAATGAATAGGGAAACAGCTATTTACTAACTACAGTACTGACACATGTAATTTACAAACGAGTTGAATAATATGATTGGAAAGAGGAGTAAGTGAAATAAAAGGCACTGCCTAGGGCCTATATCTCATTGGCTGTTAGAAAAGTAGAGTCAATAGTGTCGTCTTTTGTCGCATAGCACCGTAGGAAAATAATCAGAGCACCTAGGAAAACCTGGGCTGTCCCGAGCTCCTGAGGTAGCAATAGTGCCATTAATCGCCCCATAGCGCTGAAGGTTAAAGATCTGAATAAATGAAAGTAAATTTGAAATCACCAACGCTTCGTGCAGCTGATAACCTCTATGTTATGCACCAACAACATCGCACTATTACAGAGGCATAATATGTTCATGATGACAATTGTTTTAAGGGGCCTAGGAAATAATCTTGCACTAATTACTCCCCGTGACTGCAATTTATTGTCTGTTATTTCTAAATGTAGGGAATGGAGAGGGTTGTCCAGAATATCAAGTGGACATTGTTACCAGCTGTTTTCAAAGGGTAAGTATGTAAAATTTGGTGCAACTGGGTGAAACGGTGTAGATTTGTGCAAAAGGGCCTAAATGCAGGGAATGGAGTGGTCTGTCCGAAATTTTAAGTCGACAGTGTTACCCGCAGGATTCAAAAAGGATAAGTGTACAACATTTGGTTCAGATCGGTGAAATGGAGAGATTTGTGCTAAAGGGCCTAAATGCAGGGAATAGAGAGGTCTGTCCGAAATTTCATGTTGACAGTGTTACTCGTCGGGTTGAAAATGGTAAGTATACAAATTTTGGTTCAGATCGGTGAACGGTGTAGATTTGTGCCATAGGGCCTAAAAGCAGGGAATGGAGAGGTCTGTCCGAAATTTCATGTTGACAGTGTTACTCGTCGGGTTGTAAATGGTAAGTATACAAATGTTGGTTCAGATCGGTGAACGGTGTAGATTTGTATAAATAATGGACAGACAGACAAACAAACATTGAGCTTTTTATTATATAGATAGATGATTAGCCTCCAATGGCCCAAAATCCTGAAATCCGCAAAATATACTATATTAATTCAGACTTAAAAAACAAAAATGTTGCTGTTTGGAGATATAAATCTGTATGACATATGACACGTGCAAATAACGCGAAAAAATTCTTGACCCCCTGAAGCGCATTGATGTTTTACAGTCTAAGTTGGTTCCGTGATAACCTTATAGCCATTTGCAAACTTTCACAGAAATCTAATAAATAGAGTGGTATTGCTTCTTACAGAAATAAATGGAAAGTGGGATGATACATCTTTAGAACCTGTTGTCATGGTTACTGGCTTGCATTCCTTCATTAGTTTTTTAAATTAAATTAGTTTTCTGGGAATATCTCAGAAACTGTTGGTATTAGAGCCTTAAAATATAGTTTTCGGGAACTCTAGATTTTTATTTCTGACAACGAGGAGCTAAATATGGGCTTTGTCTCGTCGTTGAATGCCATATTATAAAAACAAGATGTTCAGTAAAGAACATATAGCCTACTTTCTCCTAAATGCATGGGTATTGTTATAACTCTTTGTCCTATTTAAGGAGTATAATTGAATGTTGGTTGTAGTAGCTTGTTGAAATGCAACGTGTTATACGGATATTAAACATGAATATTAGGTGCCCTTAGCTAGTGCTACCTCTGTACAAAATGTCGTTTAATTCGGGTTCACTGTGTTTAAATTGATATGGTGAATCGATTTGCACACATATATGGCCGCTATCTGAAAACTGTTGGGCTGATGACCTTGTAGTTCAGTCAAAAGATGCTTCCCACAAAAAGGTATGTTGTTGCAAAATTAGGTAGAGATAAAATAATTAGGTTGGTCATAATTTGATTTAAACTTTTAACGTTTGGGTGGCCTGCCATTCCGTTTCCGTCAAGATGGCGGCAATATAGAATATGACCCTGAGGTGCCCTTTGCAAGTGCTACCTCTGTACCAAATATTCGTTCAATTCGGTTTTACCGTGTTTGAATTGATAGGGGGAATCGATTAGTACACATACTTGGCCGCCATATGCAAACTATTGGACGGACGACTTTGTAGCTTGGTCAAAGAACGCTTTTCACATAAAGGTATGTTGTTGCAAAATGTGGTAGAGATCAGATGATTAGGTTGGTCGTAATTTGATTTAAGATTTTAACATTTGGGTGGCCACCATTACCTTTCCGTCAAGATGGCGACGATATAAAAGATGACAGAGAGTTGCCATTTGCAAGTGCGACCTCTGTACCAAATTTCGTTCAATTCGGTTTCACCGTGTTTGAATTCATATGGGGAATCAATTTGCACACATATATGGCCGCTAGCTGCAAACTATTGGGCTGATGACCTTGTAGTTAAGTCAAAAGATGCTTCCCACGAACAGGTATGTTGTTGCAAAATTCGGTAGAGATCAAATGATTAGGTTGGTCGTAATTTGATATAAGCTTCTAACATTTGGGTGGCCGCCATTCCGTTTCCGTCAAGATGGCGGCAATATAAAGCATGACACTGAGGTGCCGTTTGCTAGTGCTACCTCTGTACCAAATTTCGACAGTTCAGTTGTACCGTGCTTGAATTCATAGGGGGAATCGATTTGCACACATACATGGCCGCCATCCCCATTATTCGGCCGAAGACTTTGTAGTTTGGCCAAGAACGTCTACATACATGAAGGTATACTGTTACAAAAATCGGTAGAGATCAGATGATTAGGTTGGTCGTAATTTGATTTAAGCTTTTAACATTTGGGTGGCCGCCATTACGTTTTTTTCAATATGGCGGTGATATAAAACATGACACTGAGGTGCCCTTTGCTAGTGCTACCTCCGTAACAAATGTCGTTCCATTCTGTTTCACCGTGTTTGAAATTATAGGGGGAATCGATTTGCACACAAACA